>JARSSU010001151.1:0-17998 GCA_029619165.1 Eurosta solidaginis | reverse complement strand
ACAATTCCTCTTCTTGACACCAATTGTAACGAATTTTCTTAGCAAATCCTCTTATTTTGCAATCCTTTGCTAAGTTCGAATCACTAACTGTTGAATAAATCACTCCAATTTGAATAATGCAAAATGGCGCTTTATTAAAGTACTTCACAATACAACTCAAACTGTGCAACGAATGCTAGCTTAATAACCCACTGATTGTAGCTCATGAAACTCTACTATTCAAAAAAATACGCTATCTCTCTAGATATCGCTTAATCAAACTGCTATGACAAATCAAATCAAACTGAATTACCTCTTACTCGCCGCACCGCTTTTATAGTTACGCTGCATACTTCTAGGCTCTTCGATTTCCAAGTTACTAGTTGTTTCGGCTACAAAATAGACAGCCACAACTACGTGCAAAAATTATTGTCTCCTCTTTACAACTCAGATAAGAATATTCATGTGTTGTAGATTTACAGTCCCCCCGCACACACATAAGAGTATAAGTAAATCCATCTGTGTGTGACATCTCAGCTCTCGCTGCCTTTTAGGTAAATGTTTGCTCGTCGGAATGTGTACTATGTGTAGACGCAATTTATTGATTCGTTTATTAGATACATAATGATTTGAATTATTGATGTGACTTCACGTCCTGCTTAGCATCGGCCTGGAGCTGGCAGCACTCCTCGTTTTGCTAATCTTCCGTAACAGTATGAAAAAGTATTTTACAACTATTTATCTAAGCGTTGTCGCTCCTCAGCATTGGCGCAAGCGAGTAGAAGTAATTCATTTGAGTTTGCCTACAAAAAGTTTGATAAGCAACGCGTCCTGGCGCCCATATTAAGTTTGATTTGAGTTGTAAGCAGTTCGACTAGACATATCTAGCGACAATAGCAGTAATTATTTTGAATAGTAGATTTTCATTGAGCTATCAACCGTTTGTTATTAACAATCTATTCTTGCACAATTTGTTTATTGTTAATTACTTACTAAAGGCCATTTTCCATATTACAATGGAGTTATTTATTCAACAGTTTAGTGATTCGAACCTAGCAGAGGATTGCAAATAAGAGGATTTGCAAGCAAATTCGTTACAATTGGTGGTCAAGAGGATTGTTGAATAAATTCCAGAGGACAACAAAGACATGGCAAAAGTTCAGTGAATTGAAGAGCCAGCAACTAAAGAAGGAGTTGGAGAGCCGTGGATTGAATACAAGCGGCGTTAAACTCGAACTTCAGGCACGGCTACAGACAGGCAATGGAAGCAGAAGGAATTGATGTGGACGAAGTATGTATGTCTTTTATCCTGATGAGGACAAGACAACAGCAAAAATTGGAAAGAGAAAAATGAAACACCGCAGACAATGGCGACACAAGAAGACTAAACATGATGTTGGCTGCAATATCGCACAAATTTCCGAAAATGTGCCATCACAATATCTACCAACATGTCGTCCCAATTGGCATCCCAACTGGAATCGCAAAAGACAAATAACATCTCAACTGTCATCACAGATAACCCCAAGAGACAGTCATAAATCAAAAATTCGTCTCAGCTGGACATCGCAGGAGACCGTATAACGCGAAGATTTAAGCACAAGAGGCACGGATACCGAATGTCGCGCACTTCAGCACAGATAGCTCCACAGATCTCTGCTCACTGGAAGCGCACGAAGAACGTAGTTCTCGAGTGGAGGCGCAAGATACAAAAATTTTACAGTTTGAAGAAAAAATCGAGGCGAGGTGGAGGCTTTGAGGGGACGTATCGAGCCGTTGCAACGCAACAAATCGCCCAGCAGGTTCACGAGTATCCAAAGGTAAAACACACCATCCTTGACGGTTCTGTTCCTTTCCCGGTCCTTAAGCGGTGAGACAGTTTGAGAAGCCGCAGCAGGATGACACAACTGGAAGTGGAAGATAAAGTGAGCCGCACTCTTCGTAGCAGTGAAAGGACCAGCTGCTGCCGAAATCTTACAGACTATTCCGAGACGAACGGACAGTATGGACGCATTGATGAGCTGGCTGTAGACGGCGATACGGAAGCGACACACAGACACAGATATTTCACATAGCATTGCAAAGCGACTACCAAACGCTAACGAGACTTTCGTGCCGGAGTTTGCTCTGACATATTGAAGATTGGCTCATCTGCAAATGCGGATACACCCGTGGAATCCACTGAAAGGTTAGAAATTCAGAGACTTTATACATGGCATACGGGACGCTCGAAAAAGCGAGCTACATACGCAAACCCAACGCAACATTGCAGAAACGTGTCACAGCTCTCTGATCAGAAACAGCGTCACTTCTGTGTAATAGCCAGTTTTCGAAGCACTGAAATACCGTGTGGAAGTACAGGCCAGAGTGGGTAGACACAATTTAGGAAGCACTGAAGGATCTCACAACAGAGACACGCCGGCGGAGTTATTAAATGTTTCAGTGCGCAACCCAGTCACATAGCACGTCATTGCGATCTTGTTCTTAATAGTGCACAATGTTGTTGCCGTAACGCAAAGCTGGAGGAGATGAGCAAGAAGCGAGTTTAAGAGGTAGAGAGCTAGATCCAGCTATTGAATACCCGTAAAAAGAGTAAAACCGTACCGTGGAGCAAAGTTGCGTACGGTCACTGGCGAGTATCACCAAGTTCAGGGAGCAGGTGATATGTGAAGTATTGATGGAAGGTCATGGTTCTACACAAATTTGTTGTGGCGGAGATGTGTGATGAAGTCATATTGGAGTGGATTTCTTGGTGACCATGACATCAAGATCGATATGCAGAGAAGGTGTATGCGTTATATGAGACCCAAGATGTGCCACTAGCTTTGAGTTTGAAAAAGGGTTTCAGCAGTAATCGGGTCCTGGTGGCTAAGACTCGAACGACGACGAATTCAAAGGTAAAGGTTAATGGAACATATGGCCAAAGAAATCAAAACCGAAGGTACCTGTGAGAGAAACACTGGCATTGAAAAGACCCTACGCGACGTACTAAAACTGAAAAAAGCACTGCGAGGGTAGTTTCAAGCAGGAGCGACACTACTGTTGTGAAATGTCGGGAACGATAACCGATAGTGCAAGCCAACCCGTCAGCGCAAGCTCTACGAAGTGTCATGAACAAACAACAGAGTGTGGAGGACCGGCCCAGGGTAATGAGTAGTAAGATGAACACTGGCATGACAAGAACTTAATTCGGAAGTGTTCTGGCGGGAGATGTGGGACTGTTAAACCACCCTCACCGGCGGAAGGTGTTCCAGCAAATTCGGTGCAGTTGGGAAGGCCCGTACAAAGTTGTGAAGCAGATCAGTGATACCCATCTACCGCATCTCAAACCACTGGAAACCACGGATTAGAGAGTGGATACATGTGAGATGCAAGCGGCGTTTAGATCTGGAGATTGTCTGATCGGGCACGATCAGACGTAGATGAGGGCAGTGTAACGAGTGTTAGCAGCACTGAGACGATGCTATCGCTCTCCAACCGATGCAAGCAATGACGTGAATGCACATCAAAAATTCAATGTCATTATGTATCTACATAACGAAACAATAACTGCGGTCCTACATATATGTACCATGTACGTATACCAAGCAGCGGAGAGTCATGCACTAACATATACATCTGGGAGACGCTGAAAAGTGACAATTGTAAACAAGTAGAAACTATATGAGAATATAAACACACGAAATAGTTGGTAAGTTTGGAAATAGAAGAGCCTAGATGTATGCAGCGTAAACTATAAAAGTGGCGCAAGCGAGTAAGACAGTAATTCAGTTTGAGTTGAGCTATCAATAAGTTTGATTAAGCATGCGGTCTGGCGCCCAATAGTAGAGTTGATTTGAGTTGTCAAGCAGTTTGATAAGACGATATCTAGCGAGCAATAGCAGTATTATTTTGAATAGTAGAGTTTCATTGAGCTATCAACAGTGTGGTTATAAGCAAGCTATTCGTTGCACAGTTTGGTATGTGAAGTACTTTAATAAAGGCAATTTTGCATTATTACAAATTGAAGTTATTTATTCAACAGTTAGTGATTCGAACTTAGCAGAGGATTGCAAATAAGAGGATTTGCAGCAAATTCGTAAAATATACATAGATCCTGTCCCACCAGATTGTAAGAATAAATCTCAATGGAGCTAAATTCACCAGGTATTTGTTTTATTTTTATGTTAAAATCATGCCCAAATGATAAATGTTAATGAATCATCAATGAGATCAATTAATCTATATATGATGTCCTAATGTTGTTGTTGTTGTTGTTGTTGTAGCATGTTGTCCTAATGTCTAGATTCAATTCCAAACATGGTCGAAAATGGAATAACATGCTCTGATAGATATACTAAGCAAATAGTATATTGTGGCTCTGTCAATAAAAATAATTATTTGTTTTAAGTAGAAAAACAGAAAAAGGAATTTCAACAACCTTTGATTACTTCCAAATTAAGCGATATACGAAAAATTTTAAACATGGAAATTTAGACAACGAAATACAAATTTTATATGCAGTTAAAAAACTATTAAAATAAACATTATAAATATTTTAGTTGGCGCAGCGCCGATATGATAAGCTTAAATTGTGTATAAGCATAGTTATTCATTTTTCAAATAAAGCTGACTCTTAAGTTACTATCGGGTATTCGACTTAACTTTCTATCGCATATGTGTCAAAAATTCATACATATATGTACCTGTCGTTTTATCTAGACAATACTCCATCCCGCACCACATTCGTCTATATTTTGACGAGACAAGACTTGATATCTGCAGCTTTCCCACAGCCACTAGTATGTAGGTTAGCGATAGAGCGATTTGGTAATTGGATTGTCAATGGGATCTGAAAAGATTATAAAAACCATAACACCTATTTGTTGAAATAGAACAAAATCTTTGGTTAAGAGACGTTTAATATTTTGTATTCCAGTAATTCATTCAGGTCAATAGTTTGCGTTAAATAGATGATGCCACAAGTTTTGTTACTTTACGTCGACAATTTGTTCACATTGATTTTACCTGCGTGGTTTTTAATATGTTCCGACATATCCAAACACTCTCCACGGCATAAAAATGCTTCACACTTTTTTCCTTCACTGCAATCGCGAGAATGTGTAACTTTCATTTTTGAAATTTTCGAGCGAAGGTAATGTGAGAAAAATGTGGCGAAGTATTATGCCAGTCACTTGAGCGTTGCGCATTAAAAGCACCTACTAGAAATAATACGAAGTTATTCATAACAATTGCCCGGTAGTTTTGCTCATCTTCATGCAAAAGCTTAAAAAAATGCGAAACATTTTCTGAGAAAAATTGTTTAGAGTTGGGTTGAACAACAAATGGTTAGTAGTTAGTAGCAACATTTCCCATTAAAATTTTGAATACAAATATATTACCTTCAATAAGTACGCCCAATCTGCCTCGGGAAACGCCAAAAATCACTTTCAGTTCCATGAAATGCAATTCGCGCACTTAGGTCTCCATTCAGTAACCCACTGGAAAGTTTTATCGGTTGAGAAGAGACGTGTTGACGCAAATAAAATCCAGGCACATGGCAAACCTTGTCGTGACGAAAACATTTCATATTTTCAATATTTTCGACAAAGCTGTAAGTAAATATTTAAAAAATAAAATGCCATATTAATACTATAGATTGTATGTTGGAAATATCTTAGGTCCGTGGGATCAAGATAAACAGAGTAAAACGTGCGTCACATGCTCTGTTCTCCCAGGCCTAAAAATCCTTGAATTCTGGGTGGCTCTCGAAAAAGTGTTTTCAGGGACCTTCATTCTGTTGCGGCAATTACGATGCCTAGACGATATATACACCTTACTATACTAGCTACCGTAGATCGAACCACTTTCTGGACTCATTAATTTAATTATCGCCCTTATTTTTAGCTGGATGCTGGATGCTTCTCCAAAGCAGCGATGGGCAGAGGTATTAGCCCTGTTTATAGTATGTGACGAGCATGAGTGACACTAAGTGACACTAGTCTGATGCTAAGTAAATGAAGTCACAACAACAATAAAGCAGACAGTCACTTGTATCTACATAAACGAATAAAAACATTATGTCTACACTATGTACGTACACGCAGCAGAGAAGAGATGCACAAACACATGCAGATATCTTATCGGGTGATGCTCCCAAAAGTATGCAATTATAATTGTTGAATGTCGACTCACAAATACACGCATATGACAAGCTATATACGTGCATCTGTAGTTATAATTATATGGCGGCAACTAAATAAATCTGGAAGCGCCTAGAAGATGCCACGAGGAAATCACAGAGTATAAAAGCACCAGCGGTAGGAGGCGCTATAATCAGTTTGTGATTAAGCACGCAATCTGTCGGGCAATAGTAGAGTTTCATTTAAGCTAACAGTCAGTTTGGTTATTAAGCAAGCTAGTTGCAAAGTATAAGTGTTATTGTGAAATACTTTAATAAAGGCCATTTTTCCATTATTCATATTGGAGTTATTTATTCAACAGTTTAGTGATTCGAACTTAGCAGAGGGTTGCAAATAAGAGGATTTGCAGTAAATTCGTTACAATTGGTGTCAGAAGAGGAATTGTTGAATAAATTCCGAAGACTTAGAATACAACTTGGACATGCCAAAGTTAAGTGAATTGAAGATCAGCAACTAAAGAAGGAGTTAGAGAGCCGTAGTTTGAATACAACCGGCATTAAACGAGAACTTCAGGAACGACTACGACAGGCAATGGAATTAGAAGGAATTGATGTGGAAGAGTATGATTTTCATCTTGATGGCGAGGAAGCAACAAAAATGGAATAAACACCGCAGACAATGGCGAACACAGACCTGAACATGATATTGGCTGCAATATCGGCACAAATGTCCGAAATGTCATCACAAATATCCACCAACATGTCATCTCAACTGGATGAACAGAAGACAAGTATTGCATCTCAACTGGAATCGCAGGAGACACGCATAACATCGAAGATTGAAGCACAAGAAACACGCATTTCAGAAATGTCGCAAATGTCATCTCAACTGGAAGAACAGAAGACATATAT
The DNA here is from genome assembly GCA_029619165.1 of Eurosta solidaginis. Taxonomy (NCBI): domain Eukaryota; kingdom Metazoa; phylum Arthropoda; class Insecta; order Diptera; family Tephritidae; genus Eurosta; species Eurosta solidaginis. Next base: position 10,986 of record JARSSU010001151.1, on the reverse strand, counting down.
GACATCTCAGTTGGCTGAACAGTTGAAAGCACAAGAGGCTCGCATATCCTCGCAGCTGGAGGCGCAGGAGATAAGGGTATTATCGAAGCTGGAGGCACAAGATACAAAAATTGTACAACTCCAGGTTAAAATCGATGCTGAGATTGAAACATTGAGAGGTCGTATACAGGAGCTGCAACTAAATCGCCCAGCTGTTTCAGCATGCAATCCAAAGGTAAAAACACCATCCTTTAACGGTTCTGTTTCTTTCCAGGCTTTAAGCTACAGTTTGAGAAGACCGCAGCAGTGGACAACTGGAATGCGGAAGATAAAGTTGCTGCACTGTTCTTGGCATTGAAAGGGCCTGCAGCTGAGATTTTACAAACCATTCCAGAGGGCGAACGGAACTGTTATGAAGCATGATGGCCGCTCTAGATCGCAGCAGAGAAGATGCACAAACACATGCAGATATCTTATCGGAAATGCTCTCAAAAGTATGCAATTGTAATTGTGGAAGCGTCGCTCACAAATACACACATATGAGAAGCTATATACGTGCACCTGTAGTTATAATTATATGGCGGCAACTAAGTAAATTCTGGAAGCTCCTAAAAGATGCCAATAGGAAATCACAGAGTATAAAAGCACCAGCGGTAGAGGCGCTATAATCAGTTTTTGATTAAGCACGCAATATGTCGGGCAATAGTAGAGTTTCATTAAGCTATCAGTCAGTTTGGTTATTAAGCAAGCTAGTTGCAAGTATAAGTGTTATTGTGAAGTACTTTAATAAAGGCCATTTTCCATTATTCAATATTGGAGTTATTTATTCAACAGTTTTAGTGATTCGAACTTAGCAGTTAATGCTTTGTTAACTTCGGACATCGTATGATTCCCCGGCAGCTAAATCCAAGACCATATACATACCAAGACCATACATATACCCATATACATATCTACCCTGACTAACTTGACTTAATATTAACGTGGATGATCCAAGAGCTCAAAGAGCCGCCTGGATAGTAGGCTAGCGGTACTCTTTACAACCAATAAAGCGAAATCGAAAATTACGGATACGTACTCCCCTAGCCATCTCACTGTCAAAGAACATTCCTATGTCGTCCATTTTTGTTGTGAAACGTTTACATACATTGCGGCAAGATATGGCCGTGCCCGTGTGAACGCTTTTACCAGAAGTCCAACTTCCGATGCCTTAGGGCACCTTGAGATACCACTTCCTTGATAAATAGATGGATCAGACTACATTTTGCTTTGAATTATTTAGCAGACGTGCATGACAGCGTAATCTCGTTTGCCTCTTTTCATGCTTAACACTATCGGAGAGATTTAGGTCTTGAACTTTCAGAGCAGATAGGTTAAAGCTTGCAATTTTCACTTAGTCGGGTAAAAGGGACGACGACGACCTTGTAGACCACAGCATGCAGCGCAGTCTCTGTTGGACAGTGGCCAAGATATACATGTGAGCGATCATTAGTCTTTCAAGAATATTCCATCCGGATTTGAGGATTTGTATGGTAAAAAATTATTATTTTCGATTCAACCTTATTTCGCATTATTCGTTTATTTCCACCCAAAGAGGAGGACAATACTCCATCTGGAAAGTGCGTTTTTACAAGCAGCTTATCTGTTTCCCTGGAGATTGCTGCCTTTCCTCTTTCTTGATAATGCAAAATCCTTCTTTTCCTTCTGAACATATCTTTTGGTAAACCTGAAGTAAGCGTTTATGGCTGTTAGCTCTCCGTAAAACTGCTCCTATTGAAAAACTTGCAAGACTATGAATACAGACATTTCAACTAACCTTTGACAACACTCCCAATGGTGCACCTCGTAAAAGAAGACAGTAAAACAGCTCACGACACTTGGCGTGCACATCGCGTATTATAGCACTTTGATTTGGAAGCTGCAGACCTAATTTAATAAAAAAAGAAAAAAATATTATTTTCAACTATTTAAACGTAGTAAACTCACCCCCTCTCCGACTCACCAATATAAGCTTCTCCACTCTCACATATAAAAGACAATAGCTCAGCAGCACAAAAAAGAATATTCGAGATATCAGCCAAATGTAATTGAGCTCTTTCAACGCTTGTCAAAATTAAGGAGTATCGCGCCGTCAGCACACTCAGCGTCTCATTCAAAATTCCAGCAAAAATACGTTGAGCCATTTTTGGTGGCACCGAATTCCATAGATCATCTTTAATCCCCTGAATATAATGCCACCACATTTGTACGGTATAAGAGCCACGCTCCGATTCAAAAAATGGTTGACTATTTTCCCAATGCAAACAATCGGCATCTTGTACGATATAAAGCAACAGCAGCCTACAATGTAAGTCAAGTAACCTTTCGGCTAACGCTTCAGCCATTTGAAAATATTGTTTGTAGGATAGCCTCAATGCTCCACCCTTTTCATTGCCTTTTGGACGATAAACTTTCACATTGGCTGCTTGCATATAAATATTTAAACAATTTTTGATTAAAGCTGCTGCGCCAATGGTGGCTGTCAATACAGATAAGTCGGCATGATCCAAAGATTCTTGAGAGAGAATATGCAAATGTTCCAAGAGCATATCAGCAGAGCGTGTAACGAGATTAACAAATTTTTCAGGATCTGAAGTTTTAACAACAACTGTACCCTGAAAGTATGTGGCTTAAGGTAGTACATACATAAAAAAGTAGAACTTGTAAAAACATTAGGGGAGGCCAAAAATATAAATATCTTAATTTAGCAAGTAAGAGAGTCGGAGTGCGAGTGAACAGATCATAATATACGCTTCAGTTTACTTATTAGTGTGTGTCAAGCTATGATAAATGACGAACTAATATATTTTTTATCTCAAATGAATCTGGGCTCATATCCATGGTGATGGTTCGTACTGGACATTGTTCAATAGAAGCTCATCTCGCTAGGATGGGCGTAGACTCTGTTGCTTATTAACTAAATCCTTCTTGAAGTGGTCCCATCTACGGCATGATACCATTTGGTCTAAATGTCAAGTATCAGTAAATTTCCGCACAGACAGACGCTGAAAATTATACATAGAGCTAATTCTATGACAAACATATTTTCTTTCTTCTTTTTAGCATACCCTAATATGCAATTTATGATTTTATTCACATAAACAAAATTACCGGATCATGTGTCAATAAATCCATTTCGGAATGTAAAAGGCCAGAATGTTTTTGATAGGATGCATAATATTCATCTTCCCACCTATTTACGTAGGAAAATTTAAAACTGGTGCTCCTGAGAAATCATCCCAATCTAATATTACTCACCACAAAACTATTTTTATCGCAGCAAAAGATGCATATCGCGGGAAGTCCAGCTTGCCACCAACCACTCCAAGGCAAATGCGTTCTTGCAGGACACGTTGATGTTCCTTCATTGAAATATTTGTAAATTAATTGAAAAAATTTAATTGGTTTTAAAAGTATATTGATGCAGCTTTTTGGGCTTGTCGTGCGGTCTGTGCCTGAGGCCAAAACCTAAATGTATCCTGCATACTTCATACAAGATCTCTTCATTATTTTTGATTTATACATTTGGCCCATAAAATAGCAGAATTTTTCGATTATTAGTTTTCATCGAATAATACCTGATAAAACTGTAAATCGCGCTGCAACAGAACTGGCACTCTGTCCATTAAATTTCCTTCTTCCATTACCTCCATTTTTGTAGTTATTATATTTTATTACTTATATTTATTTAAAACTAGTTGAAATTTAGGGTCATAAACTAGCACAATATTTTGTATCTTCAATGATTTTTTATTGATCAAATATATTACGGGCTTCCATGGATACTCACCAAGCTAAACGAAGCGAATATTGTTAGTACCTCGTTTAACGAAACTGCTGGGAAATTTTTCAGTCAGGAAATACAGAACATTCGTATTTCGAAGCATTTGCCTAATAAGCTCTCAATCTCATGAACTATACGACTATTTTTTAATGGGTTTTTGGAGCTTTTTGAAATGCATGATGTTGTATTTAGGTCTTTTTGGGCCAATAGAAGTTACCTCTGGAGTGAAATAATACTAGCGAGTTCTTCCTTGCTTAGCGGTGATTTAGCCTAATGTAGAGATAATTGTAAAATAATATGCGGCTTCCTTTTTATCATTTTTATCCTTTGCTGTCCTTCTTTTCTGCTTTGCCTCTTCTTCTATCTCTCATCCTTCGCGCCGTTCTTCTTCGCTCCCATTCGGCCTTTCATTCATTCATTCATTTAATTCATTTATTTAAATAAAAAAATAGTACAATGAGATTTAACATCTTTTATAGTACAACAAAAACAAAATTATAATGAAATATATCAAGTACTTAACCAATAGACAGAGGTGTAAATCTATATATTGTTACGAATATTAGCAACACTAAGGGGTACTGCCATCTCTAGGCCGATGCTAAGCAGTGACGTGAATTCACATCAATAATTCAATCATTATGTCTACACATACGCGTGCACGCGGCGGAGAAGCAACACACAAGCACATGCAGATATCTTATCTGAAATGATCCTAAAGGTATGCAATTGTGATTGTGGAAGTGTCGCTCACACATACAAGCGCATGGAGTATGAGAGAAGCTATAAAAATTATACATCTGTACTTGTAGCTGAGAAATTTATAACTAACTAGTAAGTTCTGGAATTAGAAAAGCCTAGAAATATGCAACGAGGAGGTCGGACAGTATAAAAGGGCGACAACAGTGGAGGCGAGAAGTCAGTTTCATTGAGCTATCAATCAGTTTGGTTATTAAGCAAGCTATTCGTTGCAAAGTATAAGCGTTATTGTGAAGTACTTTAATAAAGGCCATTTTTCCATTATTCAATATTGGAGTTATTTATTCAACAGCTCAGCGATACGAATGTTGGCAGAAGATTGCAAATAAGGGGAGTTGCAGTAAAATTTGTTACAATTGGTGTCAGAAGAGGAATTGTTGAGTAAATTCCAGAAGACAACAAGGACATGGCAAAGTTCAGTGAATTGAAGATCCAGCAACTGAAGACGGAGTTGGAGCGCCGTGGATTGAATACAACCGGCATTAAACTCGAACTTCATGCACGACCACGAGAGGCAATGGAAGCAGAAGGAATTAATGTGGAAGAGTATGTCTTTCCTCTTGATGGCGAGGAGACAACAAAAATTTAAGAGAAAAATGAAACATCACAGACAGTTACCAGCACAGACTTGAACGTGATATTGGCTGCAATATCTGCACAAACGTCGACAGTAACATCGAAAATTGAAGCACAAGAAACACGTATTTCAGAAATGTCGACACAGATAACATCCAAGATGGAAACTCAACTGGAAGAACAGAAAACATATATGGCATCCCAACTGGAAGAGCAAAAGACATATATGACATCTCAGTTGGCTGAGCAGTTGAAAGCACAGGAGGCCCGCATATCCTCGCAGCTGGAGGCACAGGAGATAAGGGTAACGTCGAAGCTGGAGGCCCAGGATACAAAAATTTTACAGTTTGAAGAAAAAATCGAGGCCAACGTGTATGCTTTGAGAGGACGTATCGAGCAGTTGCAACTAAATCGTCCAGCAGTTTCAACGAGTAATCCAAAGGTAAAAACACCATCTTTTGACAGCTCTGTTCCTTTCCAGGTGTTTAAGATTCAGTTTGAGAAGACCGTAGCAGTGAACAACTGGAGTGCTGAAGATAAAATTGCTGCACTATTCGTGGCATTGAAACGATCTGCTGCTGAAATCCTACAGACTATTCCCGAGGGAGAGCGGAACAACTACGAAACATTGATGAGCGCTCTAGAGAGGCGATACGGAAGCGAACACAGGAAGCAGATACACCAAATAGAGTTGCAAAACCGCTACCAAAAAGCTAATGAGACTTTGCAGGAGTTTGCGTCAGATGTCGAAAGGTTTGCACATTTGCCGAATGCCGACGCACCCGTGGAGTAACCGAAAGGGTAAAAATTCAGAGCTTTATAAATGGCATACGGGACGTCGAAACGAAGAGAGCCACATACGCAAACCCAAAGCCAACATTTGCAGAAACGGTATCGCATGCATTGACTCAGGAAACTGCCTCACTATTGAGTAAACCAGCATACAAAGCTCATCGTGTGGAAGTGGAAAGACCAGATTGGGTAGACACAACTTTGGAAGCACTGAAGGGATCACAACAGAAAAATGCCGGAGTTATTAAATGTTTCAAGTGCGGCAACACAGGTCATATTGCACGACAGTGCAGCCCCGTTCCTAATAGCTCCAACAATGTGGGTGGCCGTAAACGCAGAGCTGAAGGAGATGAGCAAATCTCCAAGTCCATTCAATCGTTAAACTAAAGCGAGTCAGCCGCAAGGGGCGACAGCTGGCTCCCTCAATTGAATGCCCCATAATCTCTATCTCGCAAATTGTGAGAAGGTCACACAATCTTACTGTGGGGGGACATGTAGATGGAAAGGAACGTTTACTGACTGTAGATACGGGTGTATCTCATTCCATCATTCGAGCGGATTTAGTCAACAAGAAGATAAGACCATTGCATGGAGCAAAATGAAATCATAATTGGAGTGGATTTCTTAATCGACCAAGGCATCATCGATATGCAAAGCAAGAAGATTCGATATAAGAACATGGATGTGCCACTTAATTTCGGCTACGGGAGAGCCTACAGCAGTAAACGAGTGCTGGTGGAAGAGAGTCAGCAAATACCACCAAAATCCGAAGCAGTCATCTGAGCAAAGGTTGATGGAGATTGTGGGACAAACAAATTGTGGGTTGTCGAAGCAGCAAACAAATCAGCACCGAACATACTTGTAGGAAAACCCCTGGCTATGACAAAACAAGATGGACGTATTCCGGTAAGAGTACTCAATGAGTTCAAGTCACCACTCAAACTGGCCAAAGGAGCTATTTTGGGAAGATGCCAAGAGGCTGAAGTAGTTATTAACTATGAACAGCTCCAGTAACACGTTTCATCTAGTAATACTGATATTTCAAATGACATCACGGCATGGACAGAGGGGCTAGAGGAAAATTATCAGAGTAAGGCAAAGCAACTACATTTAAAGTACGCAAACATATTTGACCAGGATGGTTCCAAACCAGGCCGCACCAATGTTTTGAAACATCAAATTGACACTGGAGACGCGAGACCGATACGTCAAGCTCCTCGTAGTGTTCCACTGGCAAAACGGGAAGTTGTGAATCAAATCGTACAAGAAATGAGCGACAGCGGCGTCATCGAACCATCAGCTAGTCCATGGAGCTCACCTGTAGTACTTGTGAAGAAGAAGGATGGGAAAATGATGTTTTGCGTGGACTACCGCAAATAGAACGGCGTCACGAAAAAGGATAGCTACCCATTGCCAAGAATTGACGACACTCTGGACTCGCTCGCTGGTACGAAATGGTTTTCCACACTGGACTTGAAAAGTGGCTACTGGCAAGTGGAGGTGAAGGAGGAAGACAAAGAAAGAACAGCCTTCAGCGTCGAAGATGTTCTTTGGCAATTTACAGTAATGCCTTTTGGACTTTGTAATGCACCAGCTACTTTTGAGAGACTCATCGATCAGGTATTGAAAGGACTGCACTGGAAAACATGCTTGGTAAACCTGGACGACATCATCGTATTGGGCAAGAACTTCGATGAACATCTTAAAAACTTGGAGGAAGTTTTCCAGAGAATAGCTGGCGCTGGTCTGAAACAAAGTCCCAAAAAGTGTGCCCTGTTTAAAAAGGAAGTAAATTATTTCGGTCACAAGGTAACGACAGAGGGCATCTGCACTGCAAACGAAAAGATAGAGGCTGTAAAGGATTGGCCAAGACCACAGAACCTACATGAATTGAGAAGTTTCCTTGGGCTGTGCACATATTACCGCCGATTTGTACCAAATTTTTCCAGCGTAGCCCATAGCCTCCATGAGCTTACAAGAAAAAATAAAGCTTTTGAATGGAAAAGGAGCAACTGTCGTAGTCGCCAACAGCCAACGCTTCTATTTAATAGAAATTAGGCTTAAGGAAACCTAAACCTGAATTTACCTGAATTTTATATTGAATTTATTGATATATGTACCTTTTACGTATAAGTACGCATTCTGAATTATTTGCACGTACAAATACGTAATATCATATATTACGTACATATTTATTAAATTTAAGAATTTGAAATGTTTGTATTTTACGCTAACGCGCGAGCGTATTTCACCTCTCTGGCAACCCCAACAATGGGTTGACAGATGTGACTATGTACGTACATACATACATTTATATTATTGTTTTGACATTTCTTTTCATATTTTATTATTCACTCCAAATTTATCCATCCCGTGTGTGACACAAAGAATTGTACAAACCCTTTTTTTATTAAAACGAAACAATTTTAAATTTTATAAAGTGCTCTTTTTATTCATGTCGAAAGCATAGTTTCGCCAGTTGAGACGCGTTCGGTTACCAGCGCCCCTTTCTACATAATCTCAGTGCACAAAGAGAACCTTCAATAAACCAGTGTGAAACTTATATTCCCGGCGTTAGCAGCAGGGACATACCACCATCGCATCACCACCGCCACAATCCTCACCATCACCACCACAGCTACATCCCGCCAGGAAAAAAAAGGTAAATTTGTATTGCCAGCTCCCCTAAACAGTGGTGATGTGGTAAGAGTGGACAGAGGTAGTTTGAGAGTAGCTACGAATTCTCCGGGGTTGCCCGAGAGGGTGGGCTTTCAGTCTGAGGGAGGAAACAGAGCTTGACAAGTGGTCGTGTGAGGGTGCCGGTTTGAGTACGAACGTCAACAACACGTATATGGCCGTCAGGACCTGGATGTATTTTTTCAATACGTCCAAGGCGCCATTCAGTCGGGGGAAGTGAGTCGTCGTGAATGCAGACACACTCACCGACCTTGGGTTCGGGTTGTGGATTTTTCCACTTCTGCCTTTTTTGGAGATCCTTTAGGTAGTCTTCCTTCCACCTTTTGCTGAACTGATGATGTAAACTTTTTACCCTGTCCCATCGGTTTATAAGAGATAAATCCGCGTGATCCACTTCAGGGATAGCGAGGAGGGGGCTACCTCGGAGAAAGTGGCCGGGGGTCAGCGCGGTAAACTCTGTGGGATCTTGGGATAAAGGTGAGATAGGACGAGAGTTTAATACGGCTTCAATTCTTACCAAGAGGGTGGTAAATTCTTCAAATGTGAACTTGTGGGCTCCTGCAGTCCTCTTGAAGTGCAGTTTGAAACTCTTCACTGCAGACTCCCACAAGCCGCCCATGTGGGGAGCTCCGGGCGGAATGAATTTCCAATTAATGCCCTGGGGAGAGTATTTTGCGATTACTTCTTGAGAGGCAGTTTTCATGAAGTCAACGAACTCTTTTTCCGTCGCTCTTTTAGCTCCAATAAACGTTTTGCCGTTGTCACTCATCATTGTGGCAGGATATCCACGACGTCCGACGAAGCGAGCGAATGCTGCGAGAAAGGCATTTGTTGTTAGGTCCGAGCACAGCTCAAGGTGGACAGCTTTTGTCACGAAACAGACAAAAACGGCCACGTAGCCTTTCAGTAAGGTGTGAGACCTTAGCAAGGAGGCTTTTATTTGAAAAGGCCCCGCAAAGTCGACACCGGTAGTGGTGAAAGGCGGAGCATATGTGCATCGTTCCGGGGGCAAAGCCGCCATGATTTGCGATCGCATTTGCTGCTTGTGGAGGGTACAAGTTTTGCACTGATGTATGCATCTCTTTATGAGGGGTTTAAGTCGTGGAATATAGAGATCCTGTCTGAGGCATTGCTGCATGAGACGTATTTCGGCATGGAGAAGAAGTTCATGGAGGTACTGTATATAGAGGACAGCGAATCTTGATTTTTCTGGGATAATAACGGGATGTTTTTCATTGTAAGTCAACGTCGAATGAACTAGTCTACCATGAACCCTGAGGAGCCCGTTTTCATCGAGGTATGGGTTGAGGGTTAGTAGAGAGCTTCTTTGATCAATGGGTTTTGCATTTTCCAAGCATGCTCTTTCGCGAGGAAAATATCGGGTTTGTGTTAACGTCACAAGTTTATTTTTCGTTTTGCGGAGATCTTCATGAGACAGAGAGGGAGTGTAAGCGGGTTTAATGCCTCGAATTCGGTCCTTGAGATTATTAATGAACCTGAAGGCATATGCCATGATCCCTGAGGGCGCGAGGAAAAGAGGAAAATCGATCCAATACATCGAGTCATCTTCAGTTGAGTATAGTGCTTCGACTCGGCGCATTTCAGGCGGGTTGATGCTGCGGGTAGATGGGTTTGGCCAAGCTTCGGGGGGCTGGGTCAGCCACGCAGGGCCATTCCACCACAGCGAAGAATTTTCCAAGTCCATGGGTTTGCATCCTCTAGTGCCCATGTCTGCTGGATTGTCGCGACTGCCTACATGCTTCCAGGAGGCGCTTCCGACGAGATCCATAATTTCAGCTGTTCGATTGGATACGAAAGTTTTCCAAGCGTGGGGAGGCTTTTCGAGCCATGCTAACACAATTTCCGAGTCAGACCACATGTAAAGATTTTTAAGAGAGAGCTCGAGATGGGATTGTACGACGGCGATTAGTCGGGCAAGGAGTAGCGCTGCACATAGTTCTAGTCTTGGAAGACTGGTAGTGCGAAGAGGGGCAACCTTGCCTTTAGCGACCAGAAGGTGAGACGACGTGGTGGCACCGTGGGTTGTTCGCAGATATATAGTGGCGCAATATGCCTTTTCTGACGCATCGCAGAAACCATGCAGTTCAACCTGCTGGTTCGGCATATAGTCAACCCATCGAGGTATCTTTATATCTGAGATGTTGGGTAAATTTTTTGCGAACTGCGTCCATTTAATGAAGCGGAGGAGCTTCACTGGTTCATCCCAGCCAGTTCCGTCTATCCATAGCTCTTGGAGTAAAATCTTGGCCTGAATCATAATCGGCGTAAGCCACCCTGCGGGGTCAAAAAGTTTTGCGACCGAGGAGAGAATTTGTCGTTTTGTACTAGTGGACGAGAGG
>JARSSU010001149.1:0-16958 GCA_029619165.1 Eurosta solidaginis | reverse complement strand
AGTCATCTTCCTTCCCTTCCAAAACCACTCACACACATTTCTCTCTGACGTGTTTTCCATAGACGGCAGGTGGGGGGGCGGGGGGGGGGGTGGGGGGGGGGAGGGAGGGAAAGTGGGGGCTGGAAAAAAGTGGAGGAGGTGCAGTGGCATGGGGGGGTGGATGAGATGAGGCAATCAAAGTAACGAGGGAGGGTAGCTATGTAGAAGGGGTTCTGGAAAAAGGAGACTTAGAAGGGGGCATTAGGGGGGAAAGGGAATACTAGTAGAGATCTCATATGGAGGACTGTGTAATATTAGCGAAGGAATGCAAAAAAGAAAATGGTCGACCAATTTAGATAGAGCTTTACATATTTTTTTTAGGGAAAATAATATACAGTATTTATTTTAACCAAATCATGTCGAGGTAAAGTGGCGAAACATCTATACAAACTTAATGAATTGTACATTAAAAAACATAAATCAATTAAAATACAGTGTCACCTTCGGTCGATGTAAACCTAACTTTATACTTTTATTATTTATATTAACAACAAGGGAATAACAAACGAACAATTTAAAAAACACCTTACTTAAAAACATATTCATCAATCAAATACAGTACAATCAGTACCGTAAGCGACGCCTGTCACAAAATTTTTTATTACACAATCAGCCAAGTCACATAGGTACATTCTAATTCGGGCAACAACCGTAAGCGAAGTCGCACGCGCTCTTATTATAAAGCCTTCATTTCTAGTCTGTTAGGCTTTAGTTTGAACATAAAGTTTGTGCATCTAGAAAACATGAAAGTTTCAATGTCATAGCCTCTTATTATATAGCAGGTCCTGTATTGTCTTTTGTTTGTTTGTCTCGATTCAAGTTTCTCTATCATCAAGCTTCAAGTATATAGCAGTTTTATTAGCCTCAATTGTTGTTTCATCTCATTACATTTTCCAAGTCGCGTGGCAGAGTGGTTATCCATGTTGGTATTCATTTTATTCCTCCAAGTCGGGGCGAGAGCGTGTGAGCCGTTAGAAGTCTGTCTATTAATCATGGTCATGCTTGAGTAGTGTATATGTCACGCTTGTCATTATTTTGGTACTATTTTGATTTAGGGTTGTCCGGACGATATTTATGTTACTTCTCTGGTACTTCTAATATGTTCCTCGGAAAATTCTCTCAGTTGGTTCTTCCCTGAACTTATACTCGATATCTTTGAGTCGTCTGATCCCCAACGTAGCGAATCTATACCTGTCTTGTCCGCATTAACTAGACTAGTAGGTATCTTACTAGTATAACGTCCGAATTTCTTTCGACACCTATTTTAACATTAACTTCTTATTATACTTTAACTGTCTCGTTCTTATCTCCGTAATTGCACGTTTCTCAATAAATGCCTTCTGCTTTTCCGTATGCTAAGCCGATACAATTTATCGTCCGTCTATCTCGCGTGGAATTGCAAACGTCATCATCGTGATACGTAGAACTTGTATTAACTGAAATACTCTTTGCTTCGGTTTCTGAATACATAGGAGACTTTCTTATGAATAGAGATTTTTTGTTATTGTTCGTCAGCAGTATAAATCTGTTATAGAAGAGACTTAATACGTCAGTGAATATGTTCTTAGTCTATTGGGCGTCAGCACAGTAAACATCTCTGGCGCTTAATATAGCGGAATGATCTGTGTGAATTGCGACTTGGGTCACCAAAAGAATTGTTACAGAAATTCGTAGAATATTGCACATCACAAGGCACCGAGTATTGTATCTATACAATACAATGGGGGGAGCGGAAATATTTATGGTTGATGGAAGAATTGTTAAGAAACTGGATCTATTGCAAGTTCGCTTCACTATCCGGGGGTACAACACGACATGGAACGCTTTTGTATAAGATCACGAAATACTCTGAGAATCTGATTTTGTATGGACCTCGACATACATTACGAGAGTACAAAACTGCATGGGCTCGTTACTGTGTGTAAGTCCAAAGATTCCTGATGGACATAAATATGTTTGACATGGCAGCTAAATTATTATTAGGAAGTCTATCCCTTAGTTTAATAATCAAATGTTAGAAGTCGCCAAATACTGCATTGGCGCACAGTTTCCTATTGTCCGAATTTTTGGTTAGTAATAAGAACCCACTGTTCACGGGTAGGACATTAAATTACAAGAAAGGAATAACCAACTTATAATCATTCGTAATGATTGGCTATGAACAAGAAGAAGCGCCCACTAGCGCAGACGTAGTGCATGAACACAGCTAATGCAACAAGAATTTTAGTCGAACTCGAGATCATGAGCTTACTACGCAATCCCGTGGGGGATAGTGATTGACCAAGTCTACCCACAGCAGATGCCATAATAGAATTAAATTGATGCAGACAATAGAAAAGTAATCTCATATTAGTCAACACAATTTAATAGTGAGTGAGTATTGACCCAGTCTACACATCTCCACGAGAGAATAATACAAGAGCAATATATAAAAACATATTAGAAGATAATATTAGTCGTAATTTTATCACATTAACACATATACTAATATACAAACCGAGCACTAATGATATATACCAATAAGAAAATGTATTTATTATCGTAAAATTAAAACAAATAACACAAGCACAAACACTATTATTGTATCATGCTGAGTCTGTCCAAATAAAGTAAGAAATAGAATAATATTTCAACATATACTCGGACAACAGAGTCCACGAATTTTTAGTATCATGATTCTGTTCTGACTATTAGTTAATAAGTAATCATTACTCAAACATCAATAATCAATGTATCAGCAGACGGAGGAAGGATTTAATTAACAATTTACAAAATGCCAGTAAATTTAACGATAAGAACAACACTTATTGACTAAATCTGCAGGACACGGTTAGGTATTTATTTAGTGCAATAACAGTATAAGCTTGGAATGCGACGGGTCCACGTATGCGACAAAGTATATATGAGAATAGAAGGAAATTTATACTAAATAAAAGTTATACTATTATTCAGAATTAAAATTGTATAGATAACTGGCGACGGGTATCCTCTACCTTATGCGACAAGTATAAATCAATAGATATAGGTGCGAACAAAACTTAGATGACGAACAATTGAAGACGACTAGGATTGAACTACACTACGACAGGACGATTTAACATCAATCATATCAGTACAACATCGTGAACAAACCGCTGCTGAATCAGACTCAATCACGCACGACTGTCTTGTCAAAATGAATACTCAGCACACTGAATGCCAGCATTAGAGACAAAACACCGGCAATAAATACGCTAGTAGATCAACTTCTGATCCACCGATCTGTTCCACATAATAATACACCAAGTGACAAGCAGCATAAATTTGCAAAAAATCAGGGAACAAGGTATAAGGCAGCGGAGAGACAGAAGAAGACCTAGTAAAGCGCCTTACATGGACCTAATAGTAGTGACACCCTAATTTAAATCAACAACCACACAAGTAGATCAAAACAGGCACTTTAAATATTAATTCAAAATCAGGATAGATAGTGTGACACTTTCGTTTGCACAATGCGTCTGCCTTACTGCACCTACTGCTGACTGGAACGTGAAGCGTCGCTTCTTACGTCATGTACAGTGGAGAATTAACATAACAAAAAGGGTCTATATTAATAAGAGTGTGTTGTATCTTTCGTGTTTATGTCGCACAATTGTTCACCAAAATTTGTTTACGATTACTGTCTTTTTATCTTGTTTATGCGGACGTGAGCAGTCTGCTTACGGGTTTTTTTAATGTGGTGATTGAATTAATAATGTATTGTCTTTGTTTAGGTCATCCTTGTATTGTTCAAAAAAAGTTAGTTTAACGATTAATTAATCTGTATTTAAAAGTTATACTGTTGTATTCGAGTTTTTTGAACCTAGTGTTTTTCACAGTGTCATATATTGTGTAAGTTGTGTACACTCCTGTTTGTTAAGCGAAACTCAATTGTAAAATAGGAATATAATGGTTACTGTAGTTCGATACCAGACTGTCTCTATAGTGGCAGTCATAAATGAAGGTGTATTAGTCTTGTGTTTTTCTTTACTTGCGTACTCAGTCACTTGATAGTGGAAGATGTCACTGTATTGTACTGTACCAATATGTTGTTCTAATATAATCGTAAATATTTTGCCAAGTTTACTAATACCACTTTTATGGAGGGGGGACAAATTCCATAGTTAAATAGATGACTATTGTTTCTTAATTGAATCAGACATTTTCGCTGTAATATTGGCTTAATGTAATAAAACATTGTACATAACCATTCGACTAAATATATGGTGCTAGCTACATTGGTTTAAACACACATGCTCATAATGCTGATAATCTTTAATGAAACTAACTAATGTTAATCTTATAAGGGCCCTAGGAATAGAGCATCAAACATAACAAATTTGATATATAATTAACTTGTAATATAATAAAAGTCTCGTCCGTTGAATCAGTGTTGATACAAGAATAATAAAATGAATGTATAGTGAAACTTATTATTACCTTACCATAGTCCATCGTCACTGTGTACTCTTCATTGTTGTGATATACTGTGAGTGCTATAGAACACGCATTTATTCTGTATATCGATTCTATTCTATTAGTTCAGTTCTCTAGCCAGGTCACCCCAATCTAGGGACCGATAGGTTCTGAGTCTGACTTGAGCTGTTCATCTGTAAAGAAGATATCTGTTCTGTGTTCCCTAACAAATTAGTTGCACAAAGCCTCATCGTTTTGGTCTAATGATCTTTATGTATGATCTTAGGTTCACTGTATGTGCAGAGGATGATGCTAACACTGATCCCTTTTAGAATAAAGTCTCTTTTGCGTTAGTTGTCCTTTATTTCTTAGATTACCTTTGTGAAGTACTTTTGTCACAGGTTCATGTTACATAATTCTCCTTGACATGTTAAAGGACACTTCTATGTTATGTTCATAGTCCTTGTTCTTAGATCTTATTAGAGCTTCTTCAGATCTTTTCCACATGTTCTGCTAAACTAATGAGTATTATGATGTACACTAGCCCTACTCTAGTTTTGTTAGTATTTAATCGTTTCTTCCATACTGTGCATGCTTACTTAATTGTGATAGTACACCGGGCAACTCTTAGTTTTGATGTGCTATTTATTGTTGTATCTCTTCTCAAATTTTTTGGGTCCTCACTAGGTTACTGTTTGAATCTGGCATGCACTCTCTGTAACGGCGTATTTTTAGTATGCTATATATACATCACTTAATTATTGGGTCAACTTTTACCTAACCCAATGGTCTTTCTCAACAACTGATCTCTATGAAACTCCTGTTAGCTAGTTTAAAGTGAGTGTTTTAAAAGCATTATATGTCACTTCTCATCCAACGTTCTGTCAAATTTACACAATACTCTCTTCTTATGAACGCTGTACGTTACTGCTTTATCTGATGTATTGTCAGTTTTTCTACTATTGCATCACTTTTACTTCTAAAAAAATCGTCTGGGGACAGTGAGGAGTCAATGATCTCCCAATGGTCTATCTGTATTTCTCTTATATCGCGTATCCAAGATCATCCTGAACGTTTTGTACTTTGATTTGTGTTTTCCAACTCAAAGGCCCATATCTCTTTACTAGATGAATTTGTACATTCTTGTCGTCTGAATTATTAATTTGTTATTGACTTCCTCGCTTCCTTACGTTGTGTGTAGGTTTATTTAGTCCAGGTCGACAAACTGTCTCTCAAAACTAAATGTTGCGCATAGTACCTATGTACTTATCCAAGCATGCAAGAGCCGGAAGCTTCAATAACTACACATTATTCCAATATACATATCTATTGTATCTCAGTCCATTATATTGACAATTCGCAAAAGGATGACTATTCACGATTATCTCAAGTCACATTCCTAATTTACAGTCTTCGCAGTTAGTATGTATATCATCAATAAATCGGATGTTTGCAAGGGCCCAACCCTCCCCACAAATTACATCGATCATTTTACAAGTAATAATCCGTGAAGTTGCAAACAATTAAGGAAGACAGCACATTACAACTCTTATTATCGTTACTCGTAAATGGATATCAATACTCGAATAGCCATTGTTTATCAATGTAACACTACTATTTATTACCTTTATCGTTTATCTATAATGCCTGTCTTTCATCGTCCCTACGTCTCTATCTTCTTCTGGTTTTATAACACCTGCGCTAACATATGCTCCTGGGAATGCGGGTCTCAGGAGGGAAAAGAGAGAGATCTCAGGACAACAACAGACCTGCATAACGGAGGTAAATGCGACAGAAGATAAAATGTAAGAGTAAATCAGAAAACGAAGCACAGTCGGCATGAACAATCATATTAGAACAGAAGTAGTATCAAAATAATTTGATTTTGATGGCATCTTGATGACATTTGACTTATTCACGATGTGATACGGTAATACGAAAAGATGATTGTTTATGTTGCCGGCCTTCTCATTCGATTCATATATTTATCGTAACGAAAATGAATGATAGAATGAGTCTTCGAACGCCACGATCTATGATTGATATTATAATACGAGATCAGATGAACTGATCTTGAACTAAACTTCTATTGATGGATAGGATCAATATAACTGATCCTCCTGTATGCCATAAATTCTTTAGTGAGATTATCGGAATAAAGTCGTCACTTGGTGACATGCTTGTTTGTGGATTAAGGACTGGCTATTGAGATATCAATCTGTTTACTCGAGACAATGACTAGGAGCTTAAATGTATTCACTTCAGTCGCACGCACAAACAATTCTGCAGAACAATGTGTATTCGGAGCAAACGAAACACAAATACAAACTAATGTTCAAGGAGAAACTGCTATAATCATAATAAATAGATTCTCGGGCCTTTGGAGTTTAGTCATTGCGTTCTATAAAGTAGGTCACATATAGAGTACCTTGTGATAATTCGAGAACTAGTGTCACAAATGAGTAAGTGTAGATCAACTCGGCATACAATACGAAACTATATTTGGTATGAACCAACTCACGTCATGAAGTCCCTCAAGAAAGTACTTGTTTCTTTGACACCAAACTAGATCGAAGAGTTGACATAGACTGCAACTCATTCGTGAACCGAGAGGTTCATTGGGAACAGTAGAATATTTGTTGAAAATATTTGTAATTATGGCTAATGCCAGTGATTTCTAAACAGTTATTATTGGAAACCCTGAACCGTATGAATTGGGCACGAGATATTTAGTGGACAATCTAACCCAACTTTGACAGAGAGTATTGCTATGCCACTCAAAAGACTAACACGTGAGAGTATAAGAAACGCTATACTCAACAGTACCACACTGGTAAGCATGAAAAATTCTTAACGCACAACGGTAACAATTGGAAAAGATTTTAATAGTGCTAACATTAGGTATAGACTAAGTACTATTTAAGTTAGAGAGATTTACGTCATGTGAGCTAGATGCATCCATTAAGTGAGAATCACTATGTCATAGACAGAAAGCGACTCAACAGAAATGCATAATGGAACATAGTAGTGAACTCAACACCTTAAATAGTACATAAATGTAGTCACACTGTATTACGACACAACTAGCAACGAAAGACTTATTCTCAACGTTATGACTATAGAACTGCATAGACGCGGTTCTGCGAACAACCATAGGTCATATGCTAAATCCTTCCTATGGGGTATCTGACGCATTAGTCATAAACATCCAATAATGGGGAGTTCTTGTAGGACAGAAATGCGTATACACAAGACAATCGAAGTCAATTGTCCACCAGTGACATGCAGTATATCTAAGCTCAGAATGTATAGGTCCACATATATAGTACAGATCGTTATCTCATCGATACTATCTTATGCACATTAAAATAAGTTTCCTTCACTCAATGAAAACAGAGTATTTATCTTACTCAACAACTTTAATGATAATAAAGTTCTTAGATATTATATCCAGAGCCTTTTCTTATGTTCAATTGTATATCCTTCAGCGCCTTAGTATGTTTTGTAGTTAGCATACTATATGCAAGCCAATAGTCATGTTTAGACATAAAGCTGCTTTTAGTGTCCAAATATAACATACGACATAAATGTTGTTTAATATAAACAATATGTACATATGCACTGTAGTTTGATATCAAGAACTTTTGTTTATAGTCTTTAGGTCCACTTGATCGTATATCGGAGTTCTGTCTTGTCCAAAATTCTGAAGTCATTTCCTGTCACAGTGTTCACTGTTCGAATGAAAAGAATCAAAATACTTGCAAGAAGAACATGCATAATTATAGAAGAACAAAACGTAATAGGTACACCATTTATATGAACAGGACCATAATTTTGGGTACATCCACATACAATTGATCGCATACACAGATACAAGTTCGCCAACAATTTGTACGACATATGTGACTGCACCAACGCATTACCTACGGTCGTATGCACTAAGCTATTATATTTTACTGGTAATACGTATTTCATAACTAAATCATATATTAGGGTTATATTTAGAATCATATAAACAAAAACATTAGGGTAAAAAAGAACATTAACTCAAAAAACAATAAATAAATACCAGTATAAATCCAGTAAAACTAAAAATAAATTTTTACTACGTCAATCGTAAAACCAACAATCAATACATTATTTTCATACCCAACAAACAATACAACGTTAAATCATTCGTCACCGCTTCAACCGACGTTACAGCCGAGCAACCTCTGCTGAACAATCTGTGTCATCAAGAACGAACGTACGCACGGTGGAACACATTTCGTGCATATATATCGAATAAGCCAGCCTATTCTTTTGTTGTCTGTTATTATAAGAAGCTTTCTCTTAGTTGGTTCGTAGGTTGACTGACAGTATCTCTATTTAGCCGCGTTGAATGGCCTATAAATTGTAGTCTGCGTACTTTTCGTTCGACTTTGAAATTGTGTGTATTTTGCTTATGTGTTGTATCACACATTCAAGGTATGTAATTAGCTTTATTTTATTGTTGTATGACTCATTGTCAATGTATCATCGCCGTTTAAAATCTTTATGCTTGCGTCAGTTTTATCTTTCGTTCACTGATTTTGCTAGAGTCGGCGTTAGAAGTGTGTTCCAGACATGGTTTTGCATAAGTCTGGAGAGTTGCTGAGCCAGTTACAATGAGTGTTCTAGTCTTACAGATTGTCTCTCTGTGTAGGTTGTAGTTAAGTGCTGACGATTTTTGCATTATTGTTCAGGATTTTATGAGTCCGGGTTGTCACACGATTTGGTGAATTCACTCAATTGTCTTACTAATATTGTCCGAGATATTCCAGTTTGTCGTCCTCTCAATACATTATACGACTTTTGTCGTGTCTGTCACACCCAGTGGGACTATACTCGTCGCCACTATTTGTCGCATACAATCGTGGAGATCTTTTCTACAATAGTTCCAGCCATTTACAGTATTAATCTCTGTGACATATTATCAGAATTTCTCATAGTTCTCCGATGTCTTTTATCGATATTGATTTCACTAAAATTCCCTTGCCTTCGTTCTGCAGTATTGTAGCTATTAGATAAGTACTGCAGTCACACGTTTGCAGGCTAATGTATAAATATGCTTGTCATGTCATACAGCTAAATCTTGTTCATAATCTATGTCTTGCTACTAATTTTGATCCATTCTATATTTAATAGCATTTGAGACCAGTAATACTAAAATTGCTTATGGTTCAGAGCTTTAGATATTACACTTCAGTTCATACTATAGATGTGGATCGGTAATTAGATTCGGTATTATTTTCTTGTTATTCTTTGGATTCCATTATAGTTCGAACTATTCTACTTATTTTGTATTTTAATCTATATAAGCCTGCGTGAGATATTATATACTCGTGTTATGATAGAGCTAACTTCCTGGCATTTATTTTCTATCTTGATAGATTGGTGTGATTTAATTCTTCATTATTGCTTATTTATATCTATTCTATATTGTCTGCTTCTGTATGGTAGGCTTATTACTATACATTTCACTATCTTCGAGATCGTGTAATACTCTTCATCACTTAACTGAGACAGAGAATTAACTTCGCTGCTGTGTTGACCTGAACTAACAGTGACTCTCTGCGGCGTGTGTTGTTACGTCTAATGATTCCGTGGTTTGTTCATCAATTTGATCTCTATGCCATTATCGGTTATACCCGATACAGTTGGGGATGGTACGTTCCTTTTTACCCCGAAATGACTAGTGGGCAAATCGAAAGTTTGGTTTATCTTTTACCAATTCCTCATAACTGAATATTAGTTATGGTGTTATTCTCTCACATAATCGCGCTTCTTATTACTGTCCAAGGTATCTTAAAAAAATCAGGGTCTATTGCTTGACTGTCTCCATACAGTAAGCAGTTGATGGACTCCCTAATTGGTATCTAACCAAGTATCAAATCATTGATGACGTTGCCGTAATCTGTCATTCCATAGCATGCCGTTTTTCAATAATATTAGGTCGTATAACAACGTCTTATGGACCGCAAGGCAAATATGCCGTTTTTCTCACTAAACATGAATGTTGCGCGAACTCTAAAATCGTAAACTTCCTACCGCCAATTAGTGTATGTCGTTTAATATCACTTCCTACGATAATACGTAGCCTCCTGTGTGATGATGTGAATCTTCTACAATTACTTCGGCCTGCACAATATTCTCTCTGTACTATTACAAAGGCAGAATGTGCTTCGCATGTGCACAATACCGCCTCCGCTTTTACAAGGCATGGTATACTGCTGAGGTGCACGTTGCTCCTCATAGAGATTCTTATATCTTGGGCTAGCCAAGTTGCTCGATACTAAAATCAATTTGTCATTAGCTTGATAATCTCATTCATTGCAGAAAATATCTATTAACATCCGATACTTCATATACAATTTTACAAAGGTTCCTTAGTGAGACCGAACAGATTATGTTCATTAAAAACGATTCTCCTTAGTGATACGAACGATTATACGTGCATTACAACGGAGGATTTTTTTTTTAAGTCAATAATCGAACAGAAGCAGAATAGAGAAATGTGATACATCGGTACGACATACGATTCGTGTGCAACAGTGAATAGAGATTTTTATTAGCAATACGAATACATAGCAGTAATAGTGAGGAAATTTGAAATGAGCGGTGCACTGATCCTACGCTGTATATATAGCGACACTTAAGTATTTGATATGTGATGGTGCACGACACTAAAGAGTTCCCTGGAAAGAATTGAACGTATCTGCGAGGCAATTAATCGCTATTGACATGTGTGAAGATACAAACTATAAAATCCGAAAATATTCGATAGACGGAATTTCCCGCGATAACTGATACAATAATCAAGATACTTACAGACATACATTCAAGCTGACAAGACACTCCGTAAGTGCACAACCATAACGTGGACCTACATAGCTTTCAACCATCAGCACTGGTAAGCACCCGACTGGATTGCAGAAAATGTACACAATAATTCGCAGCATGACGAGAAACAGCAATAAATCGCTATACTCAACTTGGACTAATAATGATTAACTTATGTAAGAAATAGCAGCATAGAGACGATATATCAGCACATAACAAACACAGACGATGAATATAAGCTTGAAACTTTTCTTAGATAGATAACGTAGTCATGCTGAACTACAACTCAAGCTATTGCAAAGACCTGTCGTTATTCACATAAGGCGTGCCACTGCTGATGTTGAGCGTTGTTTCGCATTACAACTTGTTCGGTTGGACAGAATTAATGTATTGTTGTTTGTAACTGCTCATGCTGATGTGGAATCAATGTTGTTTACGCTTACTGGTATTGGAGCATTTAATGTATCTGTAGTTTGTATTGTATTAAAATATTTTGTTATAATCGTATTTACTTTGTAAGTTCTTATTGTTTTACTACTCGTTTTTTAATGTTTTGTTTATAATAGTATCATTATAAAATATAACGTTTACGCTCCGTTGCCTTTAGTTAGTGACAAGTTCATTAAAAAGTATTAGTAAGTTAGAGTCGACTCTGTGCGATGCTATGCGTCATCAATTGTGTGGTATAATTATGTAAGTGTATGGCACATCTCGGTCTCGATCATACTTGGATAAGAAAATTGATTTTGTCGATGTTATGTTTTATCCCAGTCATTGCTGCATCACGTATACTATGACTTTTCTAGTTTATTGCATGTTATGATGTCTGTATTCAGTATGCTCCATGAAGATACAGACTTCAGCATATTGAAGTCGATCCGAAACTAAATATTACGAGCTATGGTAGTATTACAAAACACACATTTCGCTAGTACAATATTTATATAATACATTTGTATGTATAAACTAATCCTTTGCGGCCTTAGGAGTCATTCTTAAACTAAACTACTATGTGATTATAATTATTTAATGGCCATATTTTGAGTTCATCAACTACATTATTACTAACTGTGAAGATAATAGAATAATTTCTAATCAGTATCTATGTTCACTTTAATTTTTATTTTCATTCTGAAATCAACATAAGAACTAACTACTAATGACACTACCAGGTTGCATCAAATTTATATTTAGTTTAACTAACATATAAATGGGAAATATAAAAGTAAATTACTATTTATACGTTATCTAATAGACTATTATCTCTACTAAATGTTGTTTGCGGGGGTCATGAATTTAATTGCTTATATAGCTTTCTCAAATAGCCTAGTGTTCGCCTGAAATCAAAATTTATTTCATAACGAAAGCTATATAAATTTGTTCATAGATATCTCCGAACTACGTCCTTACAAACGAGTAACTGTAGAATAATATTTGTACATTAGAAATTTCGGAATAAATGCATGCGTCTATCACGTAAGATTGGCAGTACAATTGTTATATTGGTAAAGCCGGATAATGTAGCGTCATGCCCAAGATCAACACTACCCCTTTTTTTATGTTTCCATAAATAATCGCGGTCAGTGCTAGCTTTAATCTTCCTTTTTTTATCGCTCAATCCATAAATTCTGTTGCACAGCTGAATTTAACCATCTTTCAATAGCTACATAATCATTACATATTGCTTACTTAATAATGAATACCCATACTTTCAATGGCTATGCACAATCTTTTAGTTATTAAAAAACATACCAATAGATAACATCTTTGTGATTGTTCATTGTCATAGAATATCTTAAACAACAAAACATGTTGATTAGATTATGTGGTAGGTTATGACGGCATCTTTTCGATATAACCATTTATTTTTATTTACTTTGTTATTTGTGGCAGCCAAAACCTTGAAGTCTAGTTGTTAGCATTAGGTTTTGAGTTTAATAAACGCGCCATGTACATTTATTTTTATGTCTCATTATTTACTAAAGAATTACAATTGTGGTGCAGCATAAAAACGACAACGATTTGTACTTATTTAGTAAGTACGATTTTTGCTAGGTCCTTGATTTAAACTATGACATCAATACTCTAGTCTGACTCGTGCAATACTTTTTTGCTAAGTCTAATTGAATTAAGTGGGACTGCACTTTCCAGATGCCACGACTCTATTCTTTATCTAACTTAAAAGATCATGTAGGTTTCATTCTTATTACAGTTGCCATTACGACTAAATACCGTCGTCTTATATCAAAATCAGTAGTTCAAATACTCATTTTATTTCTTTTTTAATTTTTTATACTGCTTAAAATAAACGTAACATATTTATTAGAGTTATTCTTAATCTCATTTTGATGCATTTTGTTTCTATATTTATTGTCTGTGTCGTGAAATTTTGGACGAATTCATTGTTTCGAATTTTTTTGCAGTCACGTTTTCCTCTCTAACCTAGTTATCTGAATCTGTGTGTCGCATCTCTAGAGATGTTTTAAACTTCACAGACAATTACATATCACGTACAATCTACTTTCATTTGCATATTAAATTTTTTTTACCGGATAAACCATGTGCCAATTCTAATCACTTTCTTACCTTACAAACTTCTGAAATATTATTTTGCATATAATGTCTATGAATTTTTGTCAAAGAAGCATACTTACAAAGGACTGCTCATTCTTAAAATATCTTCATGTGCCACGTGTAGAGTTATAATTACCGAAATCAAAAGTTGTATGAGTAATATTTTTCTTGCAAAGTGACACAGAAATAAATTCCGAACGCCAAACAAGGCGCCACTGTGCCCATTCGGTTAGAATTAGTATATAAACTAAATAATACCACAAGCAACAAATCAACAAAGATTAACGCATGTATGGTTTTTCTTTTTCCGGTTGACTCGGAAATATTGACGAGGGCCACCCCTTTAAATTAGTATTCAGATATATAACGCTGATCGACGATTCAAAAACTGCACTACAAACATTAAACCAGCATCAATGGGGTCCCTGGGTTCGATCTCGAATAACAGTGAGAAATGGGCCTCCCACCGTAAATTGATGGTGACAGCAGTCAGTTATACTCTTATTATATGGCATCAAAAACTGGACTATTACAACATCAAGTCTGCCGCGTACTGAAAGTGTGTGCAATAAACCACTATGTAGGTAGATGTCCCATTCTAAAAAATATATGGCCAGCATAGTTTAAATACTACACTAGGCTTTGCAAAATCAACTCATCCGCAGGGAAAAATATAAAAACTGAGGTCAAAAATATACGAGAATGCTATCGGTGGAAGTCATACGGACCGACTGCGTTATTGACCTAATTCACGCATCCCGCAAACTAATCAGTGCCAGAGAAGGTCGTTGCAAAAATAGGAAAATTTTACGCGTATTGTGACCGTCTCAATCAAAATGCTGTTAACACGAAAACCAGCAAATATGTCCTCGGAGCCTGGAAGCTCCTGGTAATACTACTAATTATAGTGTATGACCTTAAGCTCGTAACTTCGAGTAAAAATAATTAACGAAAACCTCTTTGGGCATAAATGTCCCGGAGTAGCATTGCTGCCAAGGCTGCTAATCCGGTATTGGAAGAAGACCTCAAGTCAAACATGAGTATAATTCGGGAGAGGTGTCAAATCGATTACTTTAAGGAGGTACTTTTGCATTGATGGACCTGCCATAAAGGATCAACTCGTCAAAAAAGTAATTCCGAGGAAAGCAGGAAAGGTGTCCAAAATTATTACTGTTCTTGTTCTAGAATCCGTATTCATGGGAAATACACACCGAATCACACACTAAAGTCGGGAACATCCAGGAGCCAAAATCTGTCTCATTTCTGCGAAATCAAAAACGTAGCTGTGGGTGATAGAGAATCTCGCATCAGATAATTGGCTCTTTCTGCAGCCAGACGACGTTTTACCTCTTATCTGCATTGGCCGCCTTCGGCCGTGCTTATAAAAATTGCTACATGGTGGGTCCAAACCCAGAAAACGGGGGTGGGAGCCAGATATCTTGCGGGAGGCGCAGAAACTTTGGGCGATGCACCTTAAGCCGCCATTCGGTCTACCGTAGCTCTTCATACAAAAATTGCTCCTTAAAATCGTGTGGGTTTTCCAGCCGAACACATCGGTTTTGGTGAGTGATCCAATTTGTGGATCTGATTATACCACACGAAGCCCTAACACCAAAGTACAAATAACCATATGTTGCCAAAACTTACTTCAATAGTTGTGTTGTTCTTGGGGTCGGAGGGATAATCCCCCCAGAAAAGAGGGAAATAACAAAAATATATACTTAGCAAACCATTTCGTTTTCATGAAAATTTGTGAAATGTGGTGATTTCATTGGCAAATCCATTGCGGTCCCAAGAAAAGAATAAAATACATGTTACCGTTACTTTTCCGATTTGACTTACCCGGATTCTCATGTGACTCCTCCGATTATTTTGTGGGGACGAGTATTCCTAAAGGAGAGCTTTTTACCGCTAGTCCTTTTGAAACAAACCAATAAAGTCATTTCCGTATACCCCAGTTAACTATATTCTCGCGACCGAGTACTTAAAAGGAGTTTTTACACCTTATATGTTAGCAGTAAAAAGTTATTTTCTTTGTGGGGTATCACCAGACATATCCCACGCGCAAAACACAAATATATCGTTCAAACTATACGATATATGTCATTATCTCTGTGTGGAGCATTATCAAATCTAATAATCTAA
Source organism: Eurosta solidaginis (assembly GCA_029619165.1). Taxonomy (NCBI): domain Eukaryota; kingdom Metazoa; phylum Arthropoda; class Insecta; order Diptera; family Tephritidae; genus Eurosta; species Eurosta solidaginis. The sequence continues at coordinate 905 of JARSSU010001149.1, read as the reverse complement.
TCTTCTATCATAGGAAATATATCTGCTTACGAACACCACACAAAAAATTTAAGAAAATTATTCAATTTTCGCTCATGTGAAAGGATATTATCATTGCTTTGTGACTTAAGAGCAAAAAAATTGGTCAAATTTTACTTGCGCCATTTTTGACACCGGATTTATTCTGTCCTGCTTGAGGAGGCATTATTTTGGACGGGCCCGCGTATTGCAGCAGCGTGGTCATGTGCCGCTAGCCTCGTTCCTAGAATGCCATCGAGATTCCATTATGAGGTGACTCGAGCGTATTAGCAGGTGTCCTGCTGCTGGGCTGCTGAGTTAATTTAGATAGTTCATATGTGAATTTATATATGATTTTTCTCCTGCTATGCACGGCGAGGTCGATACTTTGGTCAAGTTAATTGTAGTTCTTTTCTTCGCTGCGGCTTCGAGAGTGACTCATCACGAATCACACGGTCCAAGATAACGCATCGTACTTCCCTCAAGAACGAGCTCGACGGGAGGTCGGCCATACACCATCACTTAGTAGTGCAACATAGTATTCCTAGCATTAGAGCTCCCTAAATGGCACTCGTCACATTGCAGAGCAATCGTGACGCCAATACATTAGTTTGCATCAAATAGTCATCGCTCGAGCATATTGCGTATACATCCCAGACAGTACTCAGTCACATTCCACACAAGAAACTGCCTGAGTACCTTCAATTATCCAACGTCGTGAGCATAGCTTTGTCGCATCATTGACAAAGAACATAATCCCAAAGTCGAATGCAGTAGTACGATTAATACAAGAATGGATCCTTCGCAATCAGAGTGGCAAGCAAAATGATACAAGAAGCGAATTGTGCATGTAACGATATCTAGGGATTAAAAAAAAAGTTTTTTGCAAGAACTGCAAATGAGAACTT
>JARSSU010001148.1:0-14971 GCA_029619165.1 Eurosta solidaginis | reverse complement strand
TATTAAGTATCATCTGAAAGGCTAGGTTTCAACTTTTTACACAATAAACCGGTAGTTGAGAAACATCTTTCATACTCCACACTGATAAGGGAAATTGCTGTTAGCATATTTTATATGATTTCTAGATATAGACTGCGAGATCTACCGGATATAAAAATATCTATTTCCTTTACAATGAGATCATTGGGATTTGTAATGTCTAATTAGAGGTGTACTTTATCAAGAAAGTACCATTTCCTTTTGGCTTAAAATTGGAATTTTACAAAAATAAAAAAAACAGGTATATAGTTACCTTATAGTAATCAATGAAAAAGTTTGTTAAGGTTCGATCATGAATTGAATTTATTTGGAAATTACTTTCCCTTTTATACAAAATATTCTTATTCTAAAGATACTTACTTACACTAATACTTACAAACTAATAGTACATATTTCCTGTATGCGAAGCCAGCATATTGGAATGAACTATTTAGGCACATGAGTACATATGTATGTAGAATAGACAAAGTGTGTCAGTCAGCGTGACTAATTGACCGATATAAACTAATATGTGCATTCAATGCAGAAACGCAGGCTTAGCGATTCGATATTTGGGTTATTAATATTTTGTTACATGTGTGGTCTGCATGTGTGTAAATATGTAATGAACAATTGAATGCAGTGAAAGTGGAACTAATTTTAAGGCACGTTACACTATCCGCCTTTGAGCAATGGTCATACATAATTTGCGCGCTAAATTATGCCTGACTATTCAAGTGACATAATTAAATTTTAAGTGTGCCGTCCATTTAAAACTTGCTTGGGTTTATAAAACTTCAATTATCTTTTGCATTATATTGTTGTGTGATCTTAATTTATGACATAATGGTAACTTGATATCAAAATGAATTTGTTGGTTTATTTGTTTTGATTTGTTTACATTTGTTTTTATACTCAGCTGAGCAGAGTTCACAGAGTATATTAACTTTGTTCGCATAACGGTAATCCGTAATGGCATAAACTAATCGAGATAGATATAGACTTCTATATATCAAAATGATCTGGGCGAAAAGAGAAATTCATTTAGCCATGCCCGTCCGTCCGTCCGTCCGTCTCTCCGTCCGCCCGTTAACACGATAACTTGAGTAAATTTTGAGGTATCTTGATGAAATTTGGTACGTAGGTGCCTGGGCGCTCATCTCTAATCGCTGTTTAAAATGAACGAAATCGCACTACAACCACGCCCACTTTTTCGATATCGAAAATTTCGAAAAATCGAAAAAGTGCGATAATTCATTACCAAAGACGAAGAAAACGATGAAACTTGGTAGGTGAGTTGATCTTATGACGCAGAATAGAAAAATTAGTTAAAGTTTGGACAATGGGCGTGGCTACAGTATATAAGTAAATTATATCAAAATTCAACCCCAGTAATGATATGGTGCAACAAAATACAAAAATAAAAGAAAATTTCAAAATGGGCGTGGCTCCGCCCTTTTTAATTTATTTCGTCTAGAATACTTTTAATGCCATAAGTCGAACAAAAATTTACCAATCCTTGTGAAATTGGGTAGGGGCATAGATTCTATGACGGTAAACTGTTTTCTGTGAAAATAGGCGAAATCGGTTGAAGCCACGCCCAGTTTTTATACACAGTCGACGGTCTGTCCTTCCGCTCGGCCGTTAACGCGATAACTTGAGCAAAAATCGATATATCTTTACTAAACTTAGTTCACGTACTTATATCTGAACTCACTTTATCTTGTTATCAAAAATGGTCGAAATCCGACTATGACCACGCCCACTTTTTCGATATCGAAAATTACGAAAAATTAAAAAAATGTCATATTCCTATACCAAATATGAAAAAAGAGATGAAACATGGTAATTGGATTGGTTTATTGACGTAAAATATAACTTTAGGAAAAAACTTTGTAAAATGGGTGTGACACCTACCATATTAAGTAGAAAAAAATGAAAAAGTTCTGCAGGGCGAAATCAAAGCCCTTGGAATCTTGGAAGGTATACTGTTCGTGGTATTACATATATAAATAAATTAGCGGTACCCGACAGATAATGTTCAGGGTCACCCTGGTCCACATTTTGGTCGATATCTCGAAAACGCCTTCACATATACAACTAAGGGATACTCCATTTTAAAACCCTCATTAATACCTTTTATTTGATACCCATATCGTACAAACAACATTTTAGAGTCACCCTGGTCCACCCTTATGGCGATATCTCCAAAAGGCGTTCACCTATAGAACTAAGGCCAACAACGTTTTAAATAATCATTAACACCTTTCATTTGATACCCATATCGTACAAACGCATTCTAGAGTCACCCCTGGCACACCTTTATGGCGATATCTCGAAAAGGCTTCCACCTATAGAACTAAAATAGTCTTTACACCTTTCATTTGATACCCATATTGTAAAAACACATTCTAGAGTCACCCCAGGTCCACCTTTATGGCGATATCTCGAAACGGCGTCCACCTCTAGAACTAAGGGCCCACTTCCTTTTAAAATACTCATTAACACCTTCATTTGATAACCATATCGTACAACACACATTCCAGAGTCACCCCTGGTCCACCTTTATTTTGTCTCCAAAGCTCTCAGCTGAGTATGTAATGTTCGGTTACACTCGAACTTAGCTTTCCTTACTTGTTATTCATTACGTTGAACATATTATGCTGATATTCTTTACATGTGTACATGTTAAGTTGACATTTGTTTCTTTTTTTTGTTGCTGCGAGTACTTAATGAGTATTATGAGTAAAGTGGAATGAGATTGTGATTTTTTTTGTTTTCTTAATTATTTTGTTTATTATCCAAGTTTTATATTGGTTTAAGCCTATTTTTATGAATTATAATTTCCTTGTATCTACTTGTCCCATCGCTATTTCCTATTCTATGTGGTATTAATGTAAATGTTTTTTACGCTATAAGGGCCCTTATATTTATTATCTAAGTTATGGCCTGTGTGGTCTTTAACTAATACTAAATCACCGATATTTATTTCCTTACTGTAGCTACTTCTATCATAATTTTTTTTTGTTTTTCTTTAGTTCCTTGGACTAATTTCCTAGCTCGTTGCCGCGCTATCTGTAGTCTATGCTTGATTTCTTTATCGTAAGCCTCGTGATTGTATATTGGGCTGATTGTGTTATCTCCTAGGAATTCGTTAAATCGGAGGGTTTTTTGCGAATATAAGCTCAAAAGGACAATATCCATTTTTGTAACAGTACGAGAAATACTGGAGGTATTCATCCCAATCATCTTTGTCGCTGGATATGTAAGAGCGTACATATTCATTAAATGTTCTGTGACTGCGCTCTACAGTGCTCAAAGAATGGTGGTTGTAGGTGTTGAGGTTTTATGCTCAACTTTTAGCAGTTTGCACAGTTCTTAAAACAGACTATTTTTGTATTCTGTTCACATATCTGTTATGATTGTTTTTATGCGACCATAAATCAGTGCTCGAATACAGCTTCAGAGACTGTTATTGCATGTTTGCTTGGAACTGGGATTGCTACTAATTATTTGGTTAGGTCGTATATAATGGTAACTAACTGCGTATTCGTTTTCATTTATCGATTTCGGTAATTGTTCGAATGTATCGATTTGTACAATATCAAAAACTCTCCGTTATGATCATTGGTTCGTTTATATGCCTATCAATTTTATATTTTTTACAGTGGATGCACGTTTTTATGTACTTTTTTTTTGATGTTTATCCAGCTATACTTCTGCTTGATTTTATTTCCCATACGATTTATTCCTGGGGGCCACCACATAGAGGATCGTTATGATATTTTGAGGAATTTCTTTCATTTTGTCGACATTTGTCACATGCATAACTTCTGGGGTTAATGCAATTGTTAGATTTTTGAGAACCTTGGTACCTGTTTCTATAAATTTGCCTACTGCAGTATAATTATATTTAAACAATTTGTCGTCTAAGGACAGCTGTATCTTTCCAAGTACTAAATTGCTGGCTTCTTTTTCAAGCCTGGTAAGAATTGTCCTACGTCAATCTTGTCCTCAGCAATTAGGTTGCCTGTATCTATAGTGCTACAAATTTTCTTTCCTGTTTTAAATATAATTTCGGAAGATCGAAAACGAGCCTGACATGTCCTCTTACTTCAAATTTATTTAGCGCTTCATACATTGTAGGGTTCCCTTTGTGACTTTTTATTTCTTCATTCTTGTTGGTAATATTATAATTGGCTGGTTTTCTGTTCTTTTAGAATTATTCATACTTCCACCGATACAAGATTTTTACTCAAGCATTATTTTATCGGGGCTGTGGTATAAATCTTCTACTTTGACAGCCTTCATAGTTGTTAATTCGATAACTTCCATAGGAACTACTAATGTGAAGCTGCCTGGCTATTTTTGTCTTCAAAGATATCAGTAGCTTTCAAAGAAATATGCAAATTCTTGATTTGCAATTGAACTTAGACAGCGCTAATGAAGCTGCCTTTACTATCGATTGAGGCATTTTCAGGGGTACTATTCATTTGTTTGTTGCTCTTCCTTAAAATAAGGTAAAAAGTTTTAAGTAGTAAGGTGCTAAAATGGATATTTGTATCTTTTAGATACGGTCTTGAACGTTTTTTAGTTGTCTATACTTAATTTCATATAATTTTTGAGTATCGTGGCTATTGCAATGATCAATATCACGATTACGCAAATTAAACAGCTAACCATACATCCGCAATGTTTTGAATATTTTTTGTCTCTACCTTAGCTGATGACTCATATCTGACTATCCTGTTCTCTGATGTTTCAGAGCTTCCTTTTCTTACTTCATATCCGGCTATTGCTATCATAATGCCGTTGCTATTTTGTCCACCAAGACATTTTGAAGAGAATAAAAAGTTTCTTTTAACTGTTTTCCTGTTTCTTACAGAAACTAATTTAAGCTTTCATAAAATTTTCTTTGATTTTATCTAAACATTCCATTTTGCTTACAGCTCTACTATTTTTCCTATTTAATTCACATTATAAAAGTTATTATTTAAAAAATTTTATGATTTACTTAATAAAATTTTAACTTTTCTAATTTAGATACTTCAAATTCTCTTAAAAAAAATTTGTTTATGAATACGGTAAGTTTTTTTGCTGTTTGTTTTGTTTGTCAAAATGGACTGTAATAGCTGGTGGGGCTAGGAGTGAGGTTGTGTCGAGTATATTATAATGAGGAGTAGGATCGCATATCAAGTCATAAATATATGGGTTGTAGTATCGCACTCACGTCTCCCTGAGTAAATTATAACACTCATTTGTAGGGTCTCCAATAGTTGTTCCGTGGAGAGAGATTAGAATAGTTGTTTCTGCAGGCAGTCGCAAGGTCAGTAGGTATTTTATTTTGGTGGTCGGGGGTTGTTTGTTGTTTTGTTTTTTTTGTGTGGTTGGGTGTGTGTCGTTTTTTTGTGTTGTGTTGGCTGTTGGTTTTTGTTTTTTGGTTAATTTAATTTGACAAACACCAAAAGAGAATTAGGGGGAGGGGAAGAGAAGGAATGAAGGAGTTTCGTGTGTCTATGTGTAGTACATCTGGATTGGTAGGTGCACAGGTCTGCGGGGCCTGAACCCTGGCTATGGTCACTGCGGGATGTTGTACTACACCAGAACCTAAACTATAATATAAGAAAAAGGTACAACCGGATCGGTTGCAATGTGTGTTTTTTTATACGCATCGGGTTATAGGGTTCGTCTATTGAAAGTTTTCACTTTTGAACTTCCGTGGAATTACCCTTTTTTTTTCCCTTCCCTTGACTAGGTACGTTTTAAATACATGGTGTTACTAGAAGCTTTTTTTTTGTGTATTGGGCTGTTTACTCGGTGCGGGGTAGTTGATACCCCATGGATTTTCCTCACAAGAGTGGGCGGGAAATTTTAATTTACATTGACCTCCCTGATGATATTTGTGATCTATAAGCATTTCTCCATACCTCTTTCTAGTGTAGCGAGAAACGCAGTTTTCCATTTCAGGCTATTGGTCCCCCATACGCACAGAGGGGTGAAAGGCATACAAAGTTGGCTGGCAATGCTTTTTTTTTGGCAGTTTTTTTTTTTGCTTGTGTTATTTTTTTCGGGGTTTCCTCGGCTTTGAGGTAAGGAATACTATCTTAACATTTATACTATATGCCAAAACTGACTAGGTTTTGCAACTTTACTGGGCTATGGCCCCACAGAGCAGTAAGTGATTTTTTTTTTTTTTTACTTTTTTCTTTTTTTATTGTGTTTCTTGTTCATTTTTTTTCTTTCATTTTTTTTTTTATCTACAAAGTGTGTTCCATTTATTTACTTTTTATTAACGTTTTTGTTGTTTGTCTTATTTTTTTTACTATGTTAAATCTCCTTATTCTATTTTTTTCTTTTTTCTTACTTTTTTTTTTGTATTTTTAGTTTTTTTTATATGTTTATTCTATTTTTTTCTAAATTTTTCAAGCTTCATTTTTCTTTTTTTTTTTTTTTTATTTTAATGGTTTTCAATTTGTCTTATTCCACCTTTTTTTTTATGTATCGTGCATATTTTATATGGATTTATTCCTTCTGTGTTGGCCTTTTCTTTTTCTTATTATTTTTTTTTTTTTTTTCTTTTGGCATAAGTGTTCTGGAATTGTTTTTATTTATATTTATAAACCCAATCTGCTCTCATTTTGTTTTTGTGTTTTTTTTATATTTTTTTTTTTTTTTTTTTTAGGCTAGTGATGCTTTGCCCTTTTTTTTCCTTTCTAGCCGCTTGGGCGGGGAGGTGAATGTTATTATTTAGCTATTCCTTTACTATTTTTTTTATAGTGCAAAGTTAGTTATTTGCTTTCATTTTAATTGTTTTGTTTGCGTGGATTTAGGCCTCTCTTGAGCATTGGTTCCAAGTTTTTTTGTTTTTTATTATTTGTTTTTTTCTGTTTATTTGAATGGTGCATGGTGTTTGAATCGGTTGGTTAATGGTTTTCTATGACGTGTTGAGGATAGGAGGATGTGGGTGTGTTCGGAGCGTGTTTGTATCGTCTCATTATGTTGCCATTTATTTTTTGATACATGGTTTTATGAATGCGGTGGTTAGATCAAGCAGGATTTTTTTTGTAGACTGTGAGTTTTGTAGGCGTGGTTAGTGTGTTGTCGAGTTCTTTCGTGTGTTAGTGGCGTCTGGTTTATGCCTTTGCTCAAAGGTTCTCTGAGAAGTTTTTTTCATGTTCTATTGGGCGGTATGGGTGCTATATCGACATTTTTTGGATGAAGGGAGGAAGTTTTTGCGCGCTTTGGTTGTTTCTCTTACTTTTCCAAGTAGGTATGCGCCGACTTGTTTTTTTCGGTTAGTCAGCCTTCTTTGTAAGTTGAAGGGCTTCTCTAGTCCGCGGCTTGAAACTTGGATATCTGTCGGTTTTTTCTCCTTTATTTTTTCTAGGTTGGGCTGGGAAGTTTTTTTCGTTTTTTTGTATTTTGTATGCTGACAGTTAGTAGTATGAGTTTTTTTACTTGTTTTTTTTTTTTATTTTGCCTTTTCTTTTTATTGCTGGTATTTCCTAATGTGGGAATCGTAATCTTAATTTACCGGTAGTGCGGCTGCCGGTTTCTTTATGTTTTTATGCCATCTTTTAAGCTTTAAAATAGTAGTAGCGCGTTGATGACGGGATTTTATTCGAATCATGTTTTTGATGGTGTGGTGTGTGTAGAACTTTAGATTGAGAGTGAGCGATGGTACAAGTAGTATTAGTATCAAAGTTAACTAGCATTAATCCGCGCAATATTAATACTTTTGTATTGCAAGTATTCTAGATTGATGTGTCGGAATCATCAAAAAATAAAAGTAAAAAGAGCTAAATTTAAAAAAATTTTTGAATTTCTGCATGACTTCAGCATTTGATGTAGGTGTTTTTCTTGTTTTAATATCTTCTGTTCCATTGTACTACCATTGGATTCTACAATTTTATATATGTAAAAGTTATTTCTTTTTAAAAAAATATTGTTCTTTTTATATGTTAAAATAAAAAGAAAAGTAAAAACATTATAAATAATTAAAAAGAAGAACTGGTTGAATAAAGAAAGAAGATAAAAAACATTTAAACAAAAAAAGCACAGAAATGACAAAATAGTTATAAGAAGAGGAATTATAAAAGATCAGTCAAGATAAATGTAGGAGAAGGATGATAGTGTGAGTCTTTATGTTTTTTAGTTGGTTTCCACTAAGCAAAAAAGAAAAAAAAAGCAAAACGCAAAAAAGGGTAAAAATAAAGAAAAAATTAAAAAAAAAAAATAAAAATAAAAAAAAGGAAGGGAATGCAATTTCCCCCTCCAGTTGTCTCCTTTTTTTTAAATCCTAGAGAGAAAGAGAAATTTTTTATAAAAAAAAAATAAAAATTCTTATGATGCAGAACGAAGAAAAGAGAGGAGAGAAATAGGAGGAGAGAACAGAAAATACTCATCAGGTATTTATGTTGCATTGTTAGTGATGTCTGGCGTTCGGTGTTATTGTCGATAGTCTAGAATGGGTGCTCCTGAGCTATTTTTTATCTCTGGCGGGGCAAATATTGTCTGGTTTGGCTATTTAGTCCTTCTTTTATTTTGCTCCTTAATTCCGTTAACTTATATAATAGTTAGTGGAAGGAGCAAACAAAGTATAGAAGCAGGTTGCCCAAAGATTAACGGATGTTCTTTTTATAAGGTAAAAGGACTTATAACCCACATCCAACTCCAAAGGGAAACGACACTAATAAGAAAAGAACCGGGAGCTGGGATCTTATATCTGTGAGATTAAAATAATATAATTTGTGCTGTGCAGTAGCACGTACGTGTGTGCTTGGCATTCAAACGGTCTTAGTGTGTGCTATATGATGCCACCAATCAATCATATCTTGTTGTTTTGATCTGTGCTCGCTGTTTGACCCTGGGCGGTTTTTAATAGCTTTGGGTTTGAGTTTTGATAGATTTTTATGCTCACAGCAGTGTTTCTCGATGGTCAAAGTGCTGTGATATTGATTGTACTTTGCGTGGTACCCTCCTTTGTCAGCTGCAATGGTTGTTAATCAACGTATGGAAAATGAATATGCTATATCGATTCCCTAGTGCGGATAGTATAGTACTGAATACGTGGCTTTTGGGATTTGTTTGCCGTTTGTTGTGTAAGCTGACCTCCGGCCTTCTTCTTTTTTGTAAGCAGCATGCTACGCGGTTGGTAACTACGAAGGTTCGCGTTAGATTATTGGATATTGTTAGTTGGCTGTTTGTGGGAGATTTGTTGCCAGGTCAGAATTTACAACAATTTGTTATTGCGAGTTATATACATGGTAGTTCCATTGTGGGAGCCTAAACGAGCCTTATTTAGCATTAATAAAGTTAAACGTAGCCCGATTTTGGTCATCGAACTATCAAAAACTCCAATTTTTTTGTTTTTTTGTTTGGTGTGTGGAATTTGACGAGATATTCTTTCGCCAGGACATTATCATTCTTTTTTTTCTAAAATTTCATTCTGGTTTTTTTTTTGTTTTTTGTGTCTTTTTTTTTTATTTTTTTTTTTTTTTTTTTTTTTTTCTTTTTTTTTTTCTGGTCGTTTTAAAAAAAAATTTAAAAAAAAAACAAAATACTTTTTATTTTTTATACGGGGGATGTCAATCAGGCCCAAATATTAGAAGAGTATCTGGCAACATGTCCTTGTTCTAGTCACCAAGCACACAACAATTGCTGGCTATTTTAAGATACTGGAGAGGGACTCCAACAATCATTAATATGTTAAATTATTGTTTTGTTGTTAGAGTTTGGATCACATAAGTTGAAAGAAGTATTGAATTTTGATTTTTGAAGACAAGAAAAGAAAATAAGAAAGAAGAAAAACTTTTAGATTCGGTTTATTACAAAATATGTTCCATATTTTTTTCTTTACGGGTATACTTACGACTAATTGAACTTACAAAACTTAATAGTAGGAAGTACATATTAATGTATGCGAATGTTAGGTTGGGCGACATATTGGTGGCGTACGATGACCTATAGGCACATGTAGTACATCCATAGTCTATGATATGACCAAAGTGTTTTCTCGTCAGCCTGCTAAGAAAAAGAACTGGGGCCGTGACTAGTTGACCGGAATCGTGTAAACAGAATATTGTTGCATTTCAGAGGGCCGATGGAAGGTTGGATGTTTGACGGCACAGCCGACGCTCGGCCCAAGGTAGTGTTGGGGCACGGCAATGCTTGTTGTTATCCCTTGCTCAGTAACAGACGCCAAATGGGGTTAAGAATACGTTTAGACTTCCACATCCGGGTCACTAAGTTCTCCCTGGTGAGCTTTGAAGTCTTGTCGAAAAGTGGCTTAGTTTTAGCAGAATGAATTTGGGTCTTTTGATTAGTTTCGGTTATTTATGGAAAAATCTGTTTATTGCGATGAGATCTGATCTGTAGAATTGTAGATAAAAATATAGCCGGGCACTTCTAGCACGATATTGGATATTATGGGTGGAGTTATTATTTGTGGGTAGGGTATATTTTATATATTTTGTTAGAAATGAAGCTTAATGTTCTGAAATGTGTGAGGAAATGTAGACCGATCCTAGATTTCTTTCACTTTAGAGGTGCAGTGTGCGGCCGCGACGCATTGACCAGAAACAGAAGCCCATTGCAACTGCACTCGCACTTCTACAGTTTGGTGAGCTTTGTGTGTTTGTAATATAGTATAGAGGAGCTTTATCGAGATTACAATGGTATTGAGATGTGACGCTAACGTTGCATTGTTGAATCAGTGAAAGTGGCTATGGGGACTGGTAAATAATCTAATTCTTTAAGTGGCATATTTCGGTCGTTACACTACCATCATCGAAAATATAAGCAATGAAAGATGTAAAGTTTCCGACAAATCGGAAAAACCAATAGATTCGACAGATGCCGACGTGACAAACATCAAAAAGTTAGAGCGAATAAATGCTGCCGAATTATATTAGAAGGGTTTTTCTGGTGGTGATGACTTGAGGATCAATCAAGATAATGGACACCCAAATAAAAAATTGTGAACCTGCTCAGACAGGGATGCCATATCACAGGTCAGGAGAAAAGAAAGACCGCAATGTTCAATTTACGTTCCAATTTGGAGGTTTTGATTGATAGGAAAAAGTGGTAATTGCAGAAGGAAATGATACCAGGAGGTAGCTACAACACAAAAATTTCGAGTACCCCAATAGAGCTTTTGGTACCGATGTGCAGAGTAGCACTTTAGGGTTATGGTTGGTAGTGTATCAATTTTTTTCAATCAATAAGCCAGACAATAAAAGGAGACTCCATGCGGAGAAGGGCAGTACAGATTCTGCAATTCATGTAATTACAGATTGAAAACTACTTGTCACCATCGGAATATGAAAGAATAACACCTGCGAATATTAGAGGTTGCGACAAATAGATCACTGACGTCTCATCCCAGGGAAGTTATACACTATTGACAAGGAATATCATCTTCGGTGCACTGCCGGCGGTTTCAAGCATATAGATAAACAGTTGGTAAACAACTCTGATCTTGACAAGTCCTTATGCCCACAACACCTTCATTTAGCAAAACTTTTATGAACAAGAGAAATATCCAAATTACATCCTTGTGCCAAAGAAAAAAACATTTGTCGATCATAATAATTATCATGCAACGTAACAAATAAACGTTGGCGTATAATTATTTTCAAATAAAGTACTTGTATTTTCGTTTTAAAATCATTACAAAGCAATACTTATTATTCATGAGCTTAGCACCGGCTTACAATAATTGAATATTCAATTATGTTTTTCTAAGGGAAACTGAGAAACATTTACTGGCATATTGCCATGGTACCACTCGAAAACAGCCACGTAATCATCATCAGGTAGTTTCGTAATGTTATAAAAGGTTTCACCAAGACTCGAAATGCGAATCACACGGTGAAACTGCAGTTGCCTTACCGCTAGCCTATCCTGCTTGTATTTATTTCCTTGCTTAATTCAGTTTATCTCATTTCTACACTAACAACACATTGAGACATTCTGCCTCTATTAATTTGCCTGTTATGTAAGTTTTATTTTTTAAAGTTTCTTTTTCGTTGCGAATGAGAAGCTTAGTAAACTCGTGCTCAGTTTTACATATTTATGTTTGTTTGTTTTAATGGTGTGTTCAATTTGTACTTATTATTAAAATTCATGAGCTTAACACAGGCTTATAATAATTGAATATTCAACTATTATGTTTTCTAAGGGAAACTGAAAAGAAAGAAAGAAACATTTACTGGCATATTGCGATGGTACCATTTCGAAAACTGCCACGTAATCATCATCAGGCAATTTCGTAATAATATCAAAGGTTTAACCGAGATTTTGTAATGAACCACGACGGTGGTGACGGCCCTAGGTGAGTCTTATTTGCCTCCCGAATATATATCCTCAGGAATTCAATAATTCACCGGAGACCGACCAACCAACAACTTAGTTCTCCGAGTAGATATAAAGGGCGTTATTCTTTCTTTGTATTGTTTTCAAGGGCAGGAAAGGAGAAATGCTCCAGGCCAGGGTAGTGTCGCCCCGAACAGTGGTGGTGGGGTTTCCTAGAGGGCTATCTAGCTACCAAACCTAGGCTGTCAGGAAGGAGCGGTAATGATGGGAGGTGCAAAACCTTGCTCCTACACTAGGATCTTGTCTCTGCTTGACAAATTTAAACTACAAAGAAGTATCCAAAAATGGGTGTTTGTATTCAACGATACAGCACTGTAAAAAAAAAACAAGGATTCGCCCCGATGTTCCGGCGCACGTAGGTTGCTGCTTGGCCCCTGAACGTTGGGACTTCGGATGGTGAGCAGTGATGTAACAGGGGCTTCCGTAGCCTGGCTTATCAGCTCGTCCTAGTCAGCGCTGTAGTAAAAATAGTAAACACCCTGTCTGGCCCTAAGCTTTTTGTCTTCTAACAAGGCAACATCGACAGTTGTCTGTACCCGTATTGTCCTTTCCGGCTCTTTTTAACCCTTAAGTTCTGGGGAACTCCTACCAAAACTCAAATTTAACACCTCCGGGCATAACTGTGGTTTTCCTCATTGAAGAAACTGACCGTGTATTTTTTTAGCTATTGGGTTAGTGATGTTCGTTACGTTTTATTTTTGTTTTAGTGGTGATTGAAAAACTCGTCTTCCGGACGTTCTGTTCCAGACTTGTCACCGTTGTAGCCGTCCTAAGCATACATGCGCTGGTAATGGAATAATTTCAGCGTAGTACGGCTCTCTCAAAGCTATCTGCAGCTTGGTAATGGGTAGAGTGTGTGGTTGTCTTATCCATCTGGCATTGCTCTCATTCAAATCGACCACATCGATTAGGAGCTTACGTGGAGTTATAGCGTGTTGTCTGTTTGTTTTGTTAAGACAATGACTAGGGTTTAATGTCATATTTATGCCTGTGGTGCTTGTGATTGTCTTTATTGATCTCGACAAAGATAGTTTTATTGGTTGTAAGCACTTACAATTTATTGAGATCAGGGGGTCATTGGCTCGTGCTGTTACAGCTTCCTCAAATAATGCTAATACTATAATAAAAAACACGGAGACAAAATATAAATAACTTCAATCACATCACCAATTGACACATTATTAAAAGACTCTTACCGTTCACGGTCTCCCACCCCAACCTTAAGATGTTATTCACAAAGAAATTGGTATTGATCGTCTTTCCATGTTCGGGTAGTTATCTAAAATGTACCTGCATGACCTTATAGATGTATTTAAAATGCTTGGTAATCACAAGCTTGTTCTCCGGTTGGGAAGGAAGGAAAACGTGTACACCAGCCAATATATTATCCATCCATACATAGATAGATACGGTAACCATAAGAAAACCATAATTGGTCTAGTGCTTAGGAATACATTCCTTATTGGGAGTTGGAATCAACCGTATTAGTGGTACCCACACGCAAATCCAATCGCCGACAGCGCCCCACGAAAGCCGAACACAGGGCAACCTTTGAGAAAGACCTGAAGACAAAAGTCACTGGACGATCTGGCCGCCCAAAACCAATAACCTAACGCCACGAGACCAAACTCCCCTTCCTCCCCCTTGACAGCCCGCAAACTTTCCAGCAATAATCCACGATCCCTTTTATACGTGAAAATCCTGTCTCCGATTCCTCCACCATGACTACCACTATATAACAGTGTCAGGCTCAGCTTTGATCCATGAATTAATGTGTCGCCAGTTT
Organism: Eurosta solidaginis; assembly: GCA_029619165.1. Classification (NCBI taxonomy): domain Eukaryota; kingdom Metazoa; phylum Arthropoda; class Insecta; order Diptera; family Tephritidae; genus Eurosta; species Eurosta solidaginis. The sequence goes on along the minus strand of JARSSU010001148.1, from coordinate 792 downwards.
CCAGGTGATCAGGTTTGCTGTCTGATTAATATCTCGATTTCTTTGTTTTAAAGTCTTCTAAATTCCCTCACTCTTAATTTAACATAACATTTCTGTATCCAATTCAAGTGTCTGGATGAGTAACGTTTAAAAGATCCCTAAAAACTTCCCCTTGGTAATGTGAGAGACACCATTTGTTGGTTAAAAAGGTGTGTCCGTTGGAGCGAAAGCGAGCAACTGCGGCGAGCGACCTTTCTCCGATAAGGCCACAAATATAGTTCTACAGCCTAATCGCTAGTCTATTAAAATTTCATAGGATACACGGGTATTAAGGGAAATACCCTGAAAAGCTAACATTCCTTTTCAATGATTAACATTTCTCGTTATTACCATAGTAATCAGTTTACAGCGAAATCACTCTCTAGTTAAAACTGTATACATTATAAGTAGTATAATGTAAACCTAAAAGCTAAACACTCCTGTTTGCAATGATAACATTTGTCCTAAGCTTTGGTGATGTGAGTCTTGATTCGACGAGTGCGAATAGTTTTAGTTGTTATTATATTGATTTGTTGGCTGGGGTTTGAGCCACCCTTGTTTTGCTTGATAAAACCCCGCCTTTGGAGATTATAAAAAATTTAAACTATGTCTTCTAGAAATATTTACTAAGCAGTGTTGAGAATTACAAGCACATCAAAAAACGATCATGTTTAAGCCCTTAAATAAATTCTGTTATCTACCAATATGATCATTACAGCATAATCGCTCTCCGGTTAATATTTAACAACAAAGAAGTATTAAGTAAACCTAAAC
>JARSSU010001147.1:0-40860 GCA_029619165.1 Eurosta solidaginis | reverse complement strand
TTTTTGAGATAGTTATTAAAACTGTTTAAATGTTGTCAAACGTTGTTTCTCGTTGTATATCCTTTAATTCTAGAGTTAAATTGATAAATAACGTGTACGAATTTGTTTAACGCATTTGTTTTGGTTACTCGACGTCTCCGTTCTCGTGTAGCCTACATATTGCGTTTTTTTTTAATTTGCTTACCGGGCTAAAGGTTAGCATGTTTAAAATACGTAAGTCGTTTTGTTCATCAAATTTAAGTAGATAACTCATCAGTTGTTTGCATCAGAGCGACAATTTTTGAGATAGTTATTAAAACTGTTTAAAGGTTGTCAAACGTTGTTTCTCGTTGTATATCCTTTAATTTTCGAGTTAAATTGATAAATAACGTGTACGAATTTGTTTAACGTATTTGTTTTGGTTACTCGACGTCTCCGTTCTCGTGTAGCCTACATATTGCGTTTTTTTTTAATTTGCTTACCGGGCTAAAGGTTAGCATGTTTAAAATACGTAAGTCGTTTTGTTCAACAAATTTAAGTAGATACTTAAATTTGTTGAACAAAACGACTTACGTATTTTAAACATGCTAACCTTTAGCCCGGTAAGCAAATTAAAAAAAAACGCAATATGTAGGCTACACGAGAACGGAGACGTCGAGTAACCAAAACAAATACGTTAAACAAATTCGTACACGTTATTTATCAATTTAACTCGAAAATTAAAGGATATACAACGAGAAACAACGTTTGACAACCTTTAAACAGTTTTAATAACTATCTCAAAAATTGTCGCTCTGATGCAAACAACTGATGAGTTATCTACTTAAATTTGATGAACAAAACGACTTACGTATTTTAAACATGCTAACCTTTAGCCCGGTAAGCAAATTAAAAAAAAACGCAATATGTAGGCTACACGAGAACGGAGACGTCGAGTAACCAAAACAAATGCGTTAAACAAATTCGTACACGTTATTTATCAATTTAACTCTAGAATTAAAGGATATACAACGAGAAACAACGTTTGACAACATTTAAACAGTTTTAATAACTATCTCAAAAATTGTCGCTCTGATGCAAACAACTGATGAGTTATCTACTTAAATTTGATGAACAAAACGACTTACGTATTTTAAACATGCTAACCTTTATCCCGGTAAGCAAATTAAAAAAAAACGCAATATGTAGGCTACACGAGAACGGAGACGTCGAGTAACCGAAACAAATGCGTTAAACAAATTCGTACACGTTATTTATCAATTTAACTCTAGAATTAAAGGATATACAACGAGAAACAACGTTTGACAACCTTTAAACAGTTTTAATAACTATCTCAAAAATTGTCGCTCTGATGCAAACAACTGATGAGTTATATACTTAAATTTGATGAACAAAACGACTTACGTATTTTAAACATTCTAACCTTTAGCCCGGTAAGCAAATTAAAAAAAAACGCAATAGGTAGGCTACACGAGAACGGAGACGTCGAGTAACCAAAACAAATGCGTTAAACAAATTCGTACACGTTATTTATCAATTTAACTCTAGAATTAAAGGATATACAACGAGAAACAACGTTTGACAACCTTTAAACAGTTTTAATAACTATCTCAAAAATTGTCGCTCTGATGCAAACAACTGATGAGTTATCTACTTAAATTTGTTGAACAAAACGACTTACGTATTTTAAACATGCTAACCTTTAGCCCGGTAAGCAAATTAAAAAAAAACGCAATATGTAGGCTACACGAGAACGGAGACGTCGAGTAACCAAAACAAATGCGTTAAACAAATTCGTACACGTTATTTATCAATTTAACTCTAGAATTAAAGGATATACAACGAGAAACAACGTTTGACAACGTTTAAACAGTTTTAATAACTATCTCAAAAATTGTCGCTCTGATGCAAACAACTGATGAGTTATCTACTTAAATTTGATGAACAAAACGACTTACGTATTTTAAACATGCTAACCTTTAGCCCGGTAAGCAAATTAAAAAAAAACGCAATATGTAGGCTACACGAGAACGGAGACGTCGAGTAACCAAAACAAATGCGTTAAACAAATTCGTAGACGTTATTTATCAATTTAACTCTAGAATTAAAGGATACGAGAAACAACGTTTGACAACCTTTAAACAGTTTTAATAACTATCTCAAAAATTGTCGCTCTGATGCAAACAACTGCTGAGTTATCTACTCAAATTTGTTGAACAAAACGACTTACGTATTTTAAACATGCTAACCTTTAGCCCGGTAAACAAATTAAAAAAAAACGCAATATGTAGGCTACACGAGAACGGAGACGTCGAGTAACCAAAACAAATGCGTTAAACAAATTCGTACACGTTGTTTATCAATTTAACTCTAGAATTAAAGGATATACAACGAGAAACAACGTTTGACAACCTTTAAACAGTTTTAATAACTATCTCAAAAATTGTCGCTCTGATGCAAACAACTGATGAGTTATCTACTTAAATTTGATGAACAAAACGACTTACGTATTTTAAACATGCTAACCTTTAGCCCGGTAAGCAAATTAAAAAAAAACGCAATATGTAGGCTACACGAGAACGGAGACGTCGAGTAACCAAAACAAATGCGTTAAACAAATTCGTACACGTTATTTATCAATTTAACTCTAGAATTAAAGGATATACAACGAGAAACAACGTTTGACAACCTTTAAACAGTTTTAATAACTATCTCAAAAATTATCGCTCTGATGCAAACAACTGATGAGTTATCTACTTAAATTTGATGAACAAAACGACTTACGTATTTTAAGCATGCTAACCTTTAGCCCGGTAAGCAAATTAAAAAAAAACGCAATATGTAGGCTACACGAGAACGGAGACGTCGAGTAACCAAAACAAATGCGTTAAACAAATTCGTACACGTTATTTATCAATTTAACTCTAGAATTAAAGGATATACAACGAGAAACAACGTTTGACAACCTTTAAACAGTTTTAATAACTATCTCAAAAATTGTCGCTCTGATGCAAACAACTGCTGAGTTATCTACTCAAATTTGTTGAACAAACGACTTACGTATTTTAAACATGCTAACCTTTAGCCCGGTAAGCAAATTAAAAAAAAACGCAATATGTAGGCTACACGAGAACGGAGACGTCGAGTAACCAAAACAAATGCGTTAAACAAATTCGTACACGTTATTTATCAATTTAACTCTAGAATTAAAGGATATACAACGAGAAACAACGTTTGACAACCTTTAAACAGTTTTAATAACTATCTCAAAAATTATCGCTCTGATGCAAACAACTGATGAGTTATCTACTTAAATTTGATGAACAAAACGACTTACGTATTTTAAGCATGCTAACCTTTAGCCCGGTAAGCAAATTAAAAAAAAACGCAATATGTAGGCTACACGAGAACGGAGACGTCGAGTAACCAAAACAAATGCGTTAAACAAATTCGTACACGTTATTTATCAATTTAACTCTAGAATTAAAGGATATACAACGAGAAACAACGTTTGACAACCTTTAAACAGTTTTAATAACTATCTCAAAAATTATCGCTCTGATGCAAACAACTGATGAGTTATCTACTTAAATTTGATGAACAAAACGACTTACGTATTTTAAGCATGCTAACCTTTAGCCCGGTAAGCAAATTAAAAAAAAACGCAATATGTAGGCTACACGAGAACGGAGACGTCGAGTAACCAAAACAAATGCGTTAAACAAATTCGTACACGTTATTTATCAATTTAACTCTAGAATTAAAGGATATACAACGAGAAACAACGTTTGACAACCTTTAAACAGTTTTAATAACTATCTCAAAAATTGTCGCTCTGATGCAAACAACTGATGAGTTATCTACTCAAATTTGTTGAACAAAACGACTTACGTATTTTAAACATGCTAACCTTTAGCCCGGTAAGCAAATTAAAAAAAAACGCAATATGTAGGCTACACGAGAACGGAGACGTCGAGTAACCAAAACAAATGCGTTAAACAAATTCGTACACGTTATTTATCAATTTAACTCTAGAATTAAAGGATATACAACGAGAAACAACGTTTGACAACCTTTAAACAGTTTTAATAACTATCTCAAAAATTGTCGCTCTGATGCAAACAACTGATGAGTTATCTACTTAAATTTGATGAACAAAACGACTTACGTATTTTAAACATGCTAACCTTTAGCCCGGTAAGCAAATTAAAAAAAAACGCAATATGTAGGCTACACGAGAACGGAGACGTCGAGTAACCAAAACAAATGCGTTAAACAAATTCGTACACGTTATTTATCAATTTAACTCTAGAATTAAAGGATATACAACGAGAAACAACGTTTGACAACCTTTAAACAGTTTTAATAACTATCTCAAAAATTGTCGCTCTGATGCAAACAACTGATGAGTTATCTACTTAAATTTGATGAACAAAACGACTTACGTATTTTAAACATGCTAACCTTTAGCCCGGTAAGCAAATTAAAAAAAAACGCAATATGTAGGCTACACGAGAACGGAGACGTCGAGTAACCAAAACAAATGCGTTAAACAAATTCGTACACGTTATTTATCAATTTAACTCTAGAATTAAAGGATATACAACGAGAAACAACGTTTGACAACCTTTAAACAGTTTTAATAACTATCTCAAAAATTGTCGCTCTGATGCAAACAACTGATGAGTTATCTACTTAAATTTGATGAACAAAACGACTTACGTATTTTAAACATGCTAACCTTTAGCCCGGTAAGCAAATTAAAAAAAAACGCAATATGTAGGCTACACGAGAACGGAGACGTCGAGTAACCAAAACAAATGCGTTAAACAAATTCGTACACGTTATTTATCAATTTAACTCTAGAATTAAAGGATATACAACGAGAAACAACGTTTGACAACCTTTAAACAGTTTTAATAACTATCTCAAAAATTGTCGCTCTGATGCAAACAACTGATGAGTTATCTACTTAAATTTGATGAACAAAACGACTTACGTATTTTAAACATGCTAACCTTTAGCCCGGTAAGCAAATTAAAAAAAAACGCAATATGTAGGCTACACGAGAACGGAGACGTCGAGTAACCAAAACAAATGCGTTAAACAAATTCGTACACGTTATTTATCAATTTAACTCTAGAATTAAAGGATATACAACGAGAAACAACGTTTGACAACCTTTAAACAGTTTTAATAACTATCTCAAAAATTGTCGCTCTGATGCAAACAACTGATGAGTTATCTACTTAAATTTGTTGAACAAAACGACTTACGTATTTTAAACATGCTAACCTTTAGCCCGGTAAGCAAATTAAAAAAAAACGCAATATGTAGGCTACACGAGAACGGAGACGTCGAGTAACCAAAACAAATGCGTTAAACAAATTCGTACACGTTATTTATCAATTTAACTCTAGAATTAAAGGATATACAACGAGAAACAACGTTTGACAACCTTTAAACAGTTTTAATAACTATCTCAAAAATTGTCGCTCTGATGCAAACAACTGATGAGTTATCTACTTAAATTTGATGAACAAAACGACTTACGTATTTTAAACATGCTAACCTTTAGCCCGGTAAGCAAATTAAAAAAAAACGCAATATGTAGGCTACACGAGAACGGAGACGTCGAGTAACCAAAACAAATGCGTTAAACAAATTCGTACACGTTATTTATCAATTTAACTCTAGAATTAAAGGATATACAACGAGAAACAACGTTTGACAACCTTTAAACAGTTTTAATAACTATCTCAAAATTGTCGCTCTGATGCAAACAACTGATGAGTTATCTACTTAAATTTGATGAACAAAACGACTTACGTATTTTAAACATGCTAACCTTTAGCCCGGTAAGCAAATTAAAAAAAAACGCAATATGTAGGCTACACGAGAACGGAGACGTCGAGTAACCAAAACAAATGCGTTAAACAAATTCGTACACGTTATTTATCAATTTAACTCTAGAATTAAAGGATATACAACGAGAAACAACGTTTGACAACCTTTAAACAGTTTTAATAACTATCTCAAAATTGTCGCTCTGATGCAAACAACTGATGAGTTATCTACTTAAATTTGTGAACAAAACGACTTACGTATTTTAAACATGCTAACCTTTAGCCCGGTAAGCAAATTAAAAAAAAACGCAATATGTAGGCTACACGAGAACGGAGACGTCGAGTAACCAAAACAAATGCGTTAAACAAATTCGTACACGTTATTTATCAATTTAACTCTAGAATTAAAGGATATACAACGAGAAACAACGTTTGACAACCTTTAAACAGTTTTAATAACTATCTCAAAAATTGTCGCTCTGATGCAAACAACTGATGAGTTATCTACTTAAATTTGATGAACAAAACGACTTACGTATTTTAAACATGCTAACCTTTAGCCCGGTAAGCAAATTAAAAAAAAACGCAATATGTAGGCTACACGAGAACGGAGACGTCGAGTAACCAAAACAAATGCGTTAAACAAATTCGTACACGTTATTTATCAATTTAACTCTAGAATTAAAGGATATACAACGAGAAACAACGTTTGACAACCTTTAAACAGTTTTAATAACTATCTCAAAAATTGTCGCTCTGATGCAAACAACTGATGAGTTATCTACTTAAATTTGATGAACAAAACGACTTACGTATTTTAAACATGCTAACCTTTAGCCCGGTAAGCAAATTAAAAAAAAACGCAATATGTAGGCTACACGAGAACGGAGACGTCGAGTAACCAAAACAAATGCGTTAAACAAATTCGTACACGTTATTTATCAATTTAACTCTAGAATTAAAGGATATACAACGAGAAACAACGTTTGACAACCTTTAAACAGTTTTAATAACTATCTCAAAAATTGTCGCTCTGATGCAAACAACTGATGAGTTATCTACTTAAATTTGATGAACAAAACGACTTACGTATTTTAAACATGCTAACCTTTAGCCCGGTAAGCAAATTAAAAAAAAACGCAATATGTAGGCTACACGAGAACGGAGACGTCGAGTAACCAAAACAAATGCGTTAAACAAATTCGTACACGTTATTTATCAATTTAACTCTAGAATTAAAGGATATACAACGAGAAACAACGTTTGACAACCTTTAAACAGTTTTAATAACTATCTCAAAAATTGTCGCTCTGATGCAAACAACTGATGAGTTATCTACTTAAATTTGTTGCACAAAACGACTTACGTATTTTAAACATGCTAACCTTTAGCCCGGTAAGCAAATTAAAAAAAAACGCAATATGTAGGCTACACGAGAACGGAGACGTCGAGTAACCAAAACAAATGCGTTAAACAAATTCGTACACGTTATTTATCAATTTAACTCTAGAATTAAAGGATATACAACGAGAAACAACGTTTGACAACCTTTAAACAGTTTTAATAACTATCTCAAAAATTGTCGCTCTGATGCAAACAACTGCTGAGTTATCTACTCAAATTTGTTGAACAAAACGACTTACGTATTTTAAACATGCTAACCTTTAGCCCGGTAAGCAAATTAAAAAAAAACGCAATATGTAGGCTACACGAGAACGGAGACGTCGAGTAACCAAAACAAATGCGTTAAACAAATTCGTACACGTTATTTATCAATTTAACTCTAGAATTAAAGGATATACAACGAGAAACAACGTTTGACAACCTTTAAACAGTTTTAATAACTATCTCAAAAATTGTCGCTCTGATGCAAACAACTGATGAGTTATCTACTTAAATTTGATGAACAAAACGACTTACGTATTTTAAACATGCTAACCTTTAGCCCGGTAAGCAAATTAAAAAAAAACGCAATATGTAGGCTACACGAGAACGGAGACGTCGAGTAACCAAAACAAATGCGTTAAACAAATTCGTACACGTTATTTATCAATTTAACTCTAGAATTAAAGGATATACAACGAGAAACAACGTTTGACAACCTTTAAACAGTTTTAATAACTATCTCAAAAATTGTCGCTCTGATGCAAACAACTGATGAGTTATCTACTCAAATTTGTTGAACAAAACGACTTACGTATTTTAAACATGCTAACCTTTAGCCCGGTAAGCAAATTAAAAAAAAACGCAATATGTAGGCTACACGAGAACGGAGACGTCGAGTAACCAAAACAAATGCGTTAAACAAATTCGTACACGTTATTTATCAATTTAACTCTAGAATTAAAGGATATACAACGAGAAACAACGTTTGACAACCTTTAAACAGTTTTAATAACTATCTCAAAAATTGTCGCTCTGATGCAAACAACTGATGAGTTATCTACTTAAATTTGATGAACAAAACGACTTACGTATTTTAAACATGCTAACCTTTAGCCCGGTAAGCAAATTAAAAAAAAACGCAATATGTAGGCTACACGAGAACGGAGACGTCGAGTAACCAAAACAAATGCGTTAAACAAATTCGTACACGTTATTTATCAATTTAACTCTAGAATTAAAGGATATACAACGAGAAACAACGTTTGACAACCTTTAAACAGTTTTAATAACTATCTCAAAAATTATCGCTCTGATGCAAACAACTGATGAGTTATCTACTTAAATTTGATGAACAAAACGACTTACGTATTTTAAACATGCTAACCTTTAGCCCGGTAAGCAAATTAAAAAAAAACGCAATATGTAGGCTACACGAGAACGGAGACGTCGAGTAACCAAAACAAATGCGTTAAACAAATTCGTACACGTTATTTATCAATTTAACTCTAGAATTAAAGGATATACAACGAGAAACAACGTTTGACAACCTTTAAACAGTTTTAATAACTATCTCAAAAATTATCGCTCTGATGCAAACAACTGATGAGTTATCTACTTAAATTTGATGAACAAAACGACTTACGTATTTTAAACATGCTAACCTTTAGCCCGGTAAGCAAATTAAAAAAAAACGCAATATGTAGGCTACACGAGAACGGAGACGTCGAGTAACCAAAACAAATGCGTTAAACAAATTCGTACACGTTATTTATCAATTTAACTCTAGAATTAAAGGATATACAACGAGAAACAACGTTTGACAACCTTTAAACAGTTTTAATAACTATCTCAAAAATTGTCGCTCTGATGCAAACAACTGATGAGTTATCTACTTAAATTTGATGAACAAAACGACTTACGTATTTTAAACATGCTAACCTTTAGCCCGGTAAGCAAATTAAAAAAAAACGCAATATGTAGGCTACACGAGAACGGAGACGTCGAGTAACCAAAACAAATGCGTTAAACAAATTCGTACACGTTATTTATCAATTTAACTCTAGAATTAAAGGATATACAACGAGAAACAACGTTTGACAACCTTTAAACAGTTTTAATAACTATCTCAAAAATTGTCGCTCTGATGCAAACAACTGATGAGTTATCTACTTAAATTTGATGAACAAAACGACTTACGTATTTTAAACATGCTAACCTTTAGCCCGGTAAGCAAATTAAAAAAAAACGCAATATGTAGGCTACACGAGAACGGAGACGTCGAGTAACCAAAACAAATGCGTTAAACAAATTCGTACACGTTATTTATCAATTTAACTCTAGAATTAAAGGATATACAACGAGAAACAACGTTTGACAACCTTTAAACAGTTTTAATAACTATCTCAAAAATTGTCGCTCTGATGCAAACAACTGATGAGTTATCTACTTAAATTTGATGAACAAAACGACTTACGTATTTTAAACATGCTAACCTTTAGCCCGGTAAGCAAATTAAAAAAAAACGCAATATGTAGGCTACACGAGAACGGAGACGTCGAGTAACCAAAACAAATGCGTTAAACAAATTCGTACACGTTATTTATCAATTTAACTCTAGAATTAAAGGATATACAACGAGAAACAACGTTTGACAACCTTTAAACAGTTTTAATAACTATCTCAAAAATTGTCGCTCTGATGCAAACAACTGATGAGTTATCTACTTAAATTTGATGAACAAAACGACTTACGTATTTTAAACATGCTAACCTTTAGCCCGGTAAGCAAATTAAAAAAAAACGCAATATGTAGGCTACACGAGAACGGAGACGTCGAGTAACCAAAACAAATGCGTTAAACAAATTCGTACACGTTATTTATCAATTTAACTCTAGAATTAAAGGATATACAACGAGAAACAACGTTTGACAACCTTTAAACAGTTTTAATAACTATCTCAAAAATTGTCGCTCTGATGCAAACAACTGATGAGTTATCTACTTAAATTTGATGAACAAAACGACTTACGTATTTTAAACATGCTAACCTTTAGCCCGGTAAGCAAATTAAAAAAAAACGCAATATGTAGGCTACACGAGAACGGAGACGTCGAGTAACCAAAACAAATGCGTTAAACAAATTCGTACACGTTATTTATCAATTTAACTCTAGAATTAAAGGATATACAACGAGAAACAACGTTTGACAACCTTTAAACAGTTTTAATAACTATCTCAAAAATTGTCGCTCTGATGCAAACAACTGATGAGTTATCTACTTAAATATGATGAACAAAACGACTTACGTATTTTAAACATGCTAACCTTTAGCCCGGTAAGCAAATTAAAAAAAAACGCAATATGTAGGCTACACGAGAACGGAGACGTCGAGTAACCAAAACAAATGCGTTAAACAAATTCGTACACGTTATTTATCAATTTAACTCTAGAATTAAAGGATATACAACGAGAAACAACGTTTGACAACCTTTAAACAGTTTTAATAACTATCTCAAAAATTATCGCTCTGATGCAAACAACTGATGAGTTATCTACTTAAATTTGATGAACAAAACGACTTACGTATTTTAAACATGCTAACCTTTAGCCCGGTAAGCAAATTAAAAAAAAACGCAATATGTAGGCTACACGAGAACGGAGACGTCGAGTAACCAAAACAAATGCGTTAAACAAATTCGTACACGTTATTTATCAATTTAACTCTAGAATTAAAGGATATACAACGAGAAACAACGTTTGACAACCTTTAAACAGTTTTAATAACTATCTCAAAAATTATCGCTCTGATGCAAACAACTGATGAGTTATCTACTTAAATTTGATGAACAAAACGACTTACGTATTTTAAACATGCTAACCTTTAGCCCGGTAAGCAAATTAAAAAAAAACGCAATATGTAGGCTACACGAGAACGGAGACGTCGAGTAACCAAAACAAATGCGTTAAACAAATTCGTACACGTTATTTATCAATTTAACTCTAGAATTAAAGGATATACAACGAGAAACAACGTTTGACAACCTTTAAACAGTTTTAATAACTATCTCAAAAATTGTCGCTCTGATGCAAACAACTGATGAGTTATCTACTTAAATTTGATGAACAAAACGACTTACGTATTTTAAACATGCTAACCTTTAGCCCGGTAAGCAAATTAAAAAAAAACGCAATATGTAGGCTACACGAGAACGGAGACGTCGAGTAACCAAAACAAATGCGTTAAACAAATTCGTACACGTTATTTATCAATTTAACTCTAGAATTAAAGGATATACAACGAGAAACAACGTTTGACAACCTTTAAACAGTTTTAATAACTATCTCAAAAATTATCGCTCTGATGCAAACAACTGATGAGTTATCTACTTAAATTTGATGAACAAAACGACTTACGTATTTTAAACATGCTAACCTTTAGCCCGGTAAGCAAATTAAAAAAAAACGCAATATGTAGGCTACACGAGAACGGAGACGTCGAGTAACCAAAACAAATGCGTTAAACAAATTCGTACACGTTATTTATCAATTTAACTCTAGAATTAAAGGATATACAACGAGAAACAACGTTTGACAACCTTTAAACAGTTTTAATAACTATCTCAAAATTGTCGCTCTGATGCAAACAACTGATGAGTTATCTACTTAAATTTGATGAACAAAACGACTTACGTATTTTAAACATGCTAACCTTTAGCCCGGTAAGCAAATTAAAAAAAAACGCAATATGTAGGCTACACGAGAACGGAGACGTCGAGTAACCAAAACAAATGCGTTAAACAAATTCGTACACGTTATTTATCAATTTAACTCTAGAATTAAAGGATATACAACGAGAAACAACGTTTGACAACCTTTAAACAGTTTTAATAACTATCTCAAAAATTGTCGCTCTGATGCAAACAACTGATGAGTTATCTACTTAAATTTGTTGAACAAAACGACTTACGTATTTTAAACATGCTAACCTTTAGCCCGGTAAGCAAATTAAAAAAAAACGCAATATGTAGGCTACACGAGAACGGAGACGTCGAGTAACCAAAACAAATGCGTTAAACAAATTCGTACACGTTATTTATCAATTTAACTCTAGAATTAAAGGATATACAACGAGAAACAACGTTTGACAACCTTTAAACAGTTTTAATAACTATCTCAAAAATTATCGCTCTGATGCAAACAACTGATGAGTTATCTACTTAAATTTGATGAACAAAACGACTTACGTATTTTAAACATGCTAACCTTTAGCCCGGTAAGCAAATTAAAAAAAAACGCAATATGTAGGCTACACGAGAACGGAGACGTCGAGTAACCAAAACAAATGCGTTAAACAAATTCGTACACGTTATTTATCAATTTAACTCTAGAATTAAAGGATATACAACGAGAAACAACGTTTGACAACCTTTAAACAGTTTTAATAACTATCTCAAAAATTGTCGCTCTGATGCAAACAACTGATGAGTTATCTACTTAAATTTGATGAACAAAACGACTTACGTATTTTAAACATGCTAACCTTTAGCCCGGTAAGCAAATTAAAAAAAAACGCAATATGTAGGCTACACGAGAACGGAGACGTCGAGTAACCAAAACAAATGCGTTAAACAAATTCGTACACGTTATTTATCAATTTAACTCTAGAATTAAAGGATATACAACGAGAAACAACGTTTGACAACCTTTAAACAGTTTTAATAACTATCTCAAAAATTATCGCTCTGATGCAAACAACTGATGAGTTATCTACTTAAATTTGATGAACAAAACGACTTACGTATTTTAAAGCATGCTAACCTTTAGCCCGGTAAGCAAATTAAAAAAAAACGCAATATGTAGGCTACACGAGAACGGAGACGTCGAGTAACCAAAACAAATGCGTTAAACAAATTCGTACACGTTATTTATCAATTTAACTCTAGAATTAAAGGATATACAACGAGAAACAACGTTTGACAACCTTTAAACAGTTTTAATAACTATCTCAAAAATTGTCGCTCTGATGCAAACAACTGATGAGTTATCTACTTAAATTTGATGAACAAAACGACTTACGTATTTTAAACATGCTAACCTTTAGCCCGGTAAGCAAATTAAAAAAAAACGCAATATGTAGGCTACACGAGAACGGAGACGTCGAGTAACCAAAACAAATGCGTTAAACAAATTCGTACACGTTATTTATCAATTTAACTCTAGAATTAAAGGATATACAACGAGAAACAACGTTTGACAACCTTTAAACAGTTTTAATAACTATCTCAAAAATTGTCGCTCTGATGCAAACAACTGATGAGTTATCTACTTAAATTTGATGAACAAAACGACTTACGTATTTTAAACATGCTAACCTTTAGCCCGGTAAGCAAATTAAAAAAAAACGCAATATGTAGGCTACACGAGAACGGAGACGTCGAGTAACCAAAACAAATGCGTTAAACAAATTCGTACACGTTATTTATCAATTTAACTCTAGAATTAAAGGATATACAACGAGAAACAACGTTTGACAACCTTTAAACAGTTTTAATAACTATCTCAAAAATTGTCGCTCTGATGCAAACAACTGATGAGTTATCTACTTAAATTTGATGAACAAAACGACTTACGTATTTTAAACATGCTAACCTTTAGCCCGGTAAGCAAATTAAAAAAAAACGCAATATGTAGGCTACACGAGAACGGAGACGTCGAGTAACCAAAACAAATGCGTTAAACAAATTCGTACACGTTATTTATCAATTTAACTCTAGAATTAAAGGATATACAACGAGAAACAACGTTTGACAACCTTTAAACAGTTTTAATAACTATCTCAAAAATTATCGCTCTGATGCAAACAACTGATGAGTTATCTACTTAAATTTGATGAACAAAACGACTTACGTATTTTAAACATGCTAACCTTTAGCCCGGTAAGCAAATTAAAAAAAAACGCAATATGTAGGCTACACGAGAACGGAGACGTCGAGTAACCAAAACAAATGCGTTAAACAAATTCGTACACGTTATTTATCAATTTAACTCTAGAATTAAAGGATATACAACGAGAAACAACGTTTGACAACCTTTAAACAGTTTTAATAACTATCTCAAAATTATCGCTCTGATGCAAACAACTGATGAGTTATCTACTTAAATTTGATGAACAAAACGACTTACGTATTTTAAACATGCTAACCTTTAGCCCGGTAAGCAAATTAAAAAAAAACGCAATATGTAGGCTACACGAGAACGGAGACGTCGAGTAACCAAAACAAATGCGTTAAACAAATTCGTACACGTTATTTATCAATTTAACTCTAGAATTAAAGGATATACAACGAGAAACAACGTTTGACAACCTTTAAACAGTTTTAATAACTATCTCAAAATTGTCGCTCTGATGCAAACAACTGATGAGTTATCTACTTAAATTTGATGAACAAAACGACTTACGTATTTTAAACATGCTAACCTTTAGCCCGGTAAGCAAATTAAAAAAAAACGCAATATGTAGGCTACACGAGAACGGAGACGTCGAGTAACCAAAACAAATGCGTTAAACAAATTCGTACACGTTATTTATCAATTTAACTCTAGAATTAAAGGATATACAACGAGAAACAACGTTTGACAACCTTTAAACAGTTTTAATAACTATCTCAAAAATTATCGCTCTGATGCAAACAACTGATGAGTTATCTACTTAAATTTGATGAACAAAACGACTTACGTATTTTAAACATGCTAACCTTTAGCCCGGTAAGCAAATTAAAAAAAAACGCAATATGTAGGCTACACGAGAACGGAGACGTCGAGTAACCAAAACAAATGCGTTAAACAAATTCGTACACGTTATTTATCAATTTAACTCTAGAATTAAAGGATATACAACGAGAAACAACGTTTGACAACCTTTAAACAGTTTTAATAACTATCTCAAAAATTATCGCTCTGATGCAAACAACTGATGAGTTATCTACTTAAATTTGATGAACAAAACGACTTACGTATTTTAAACATGCTAACCTTTAGCCCGGTAAGCAAATTAAAAAAAAACGCAATATGTAGGCTACACGAGAACGGAGACGTCGAGTAACCAAAACAAATGCGTTAAACAAATTCGTACACGTTATTTATCAATTTAACTCTAGAATTAAAGGATATACAACGAGAAACAACGTTTGACAACCTTTAAACAGTTTTAATAACTATCTCAAAAATTGTCGCTCTGATGCAAACAACTGATGAGTTATCTACTTAAATTTGATGAACAAAACGACTTACGTATTTTAAACATGCTAACCTTTAGCCCGGTAAGCAAATTAAAAAAAAACGCAATATGTAGGCTACACGAGAACGGAGACGTCGAGTAACCAAAACAAATGCGTTAAACAAATTCGTACACGTTATTTATCAATTTAACTCTAGAATTAAAGGATATACAACGAGAAACAACGTTTGACAACCTTTAAACAGTTTTAATAACTATCTCAAAAATTGTCGCTCTGATGCAAACAACTGATGAGTTATCTACTTAAATTTGATGAACAAAACGACTTACGTATTTTAAACATGCTAACCTTTAGCCCGGTAAGCAAATTAAAAAAAAACGCAATATGTAGGCTACACGAGAACGGAGACGTCGAGTAACCAAAACAAATGCGTTAAACAAATTCGTACACGTTATTTATCAATTTAACTCTAGAATTAAAGGATATACAACGAGAAACAACGTTTGACAACCTTTAAACAGTTTTAATAACTATCTCAAAAATTATCGCTCTGATGCAAACAACTGATGAGTTATCTACTTAAATTTGATGAACAAAACGACTTACGTATTTTAAACATGCTAACCTTTAGCCCGGTAAGCAAATTAAAAAAAAACGCAATATGTAGGCTACACGAGAACGGAGACGTCGAGTAACCAAAACAAATGCGTTAAACAAATTCGTACACGTTATTTATCAATTTAACTCTAGAATTAAAGGATATACAACGAGAAACAACGTTTGACAACCTTTAAACAGTTTTAATAACTATCTCAAAAATTGTCGCTCTGATGCAAACAACTGATGAGTTATCTACTTAAATTTGATGAACAAAACGACTTACGTATTTTAAACATGCTAACCTTTAGCCCGGTAAGCAAATTAAAAAAAAACGCAATATGTAGGCTACACGAGAACGGAGACGTCGAGTAACCAAAACAAATGCGTTAAACAAATTCGTACACGTTATTTATCAATTTAACTCTAGAATTAAAGGATATACAACGAGAAACAACGTTTGACAACCTTTAAACAGTTTTAATAACTATCTCAAAAATTGTCGCTCTGATGCAAACAACTGATGAGTTATCTACTTAAATTTGATGAACAAAACGACTTACGTATTTTAAACATGCTAACCTTTAGCCCGGTAAGCAAATTAAAAAAAAACGCAATATGTAGGCTACACGAGAACGGAGACGTCGAGTAACCAAAACAAATGCGTTAAACAAATTCGTACACGTTATTTATCAATTTAACTCTAGAATTAAAGGATATACAACGAGAAACAACGTTTGACAACCTTTAAACAGTTTTAATAACTATCTCAAAAATTGTCGCTCTGATGCAAACAACTGATGAGTTATCTACTTAAATTTGATGAACAAAACGACTTACGTATTTTAAACATGCTAACCTTTAGCCCGGTAAGCAAATTAAAAAAAAACGCAATATGTAGGCTACACGAGAACGGAGACGTCGAGTAACCAAAACAAATGCGTTAAACAAATTCGTACACGTTATTTATCAATTTAACTCTAGAATTAAAGGATATACAACGAGAAACAACGTTTGACAACCTTTAAACAGTTTTAATAACTATCTCAAAAATTGTCGCTCTGATGCAAACAACTGATGAGTTATCTACTTAAATTTGATGAACAAAACGACTTACGTATTTTAAACATGCTAACCTTTAGCCCGGTAAGCAAATTAAAAAAAAACGCAATATGTAGGCTACACGAGAACGGAGACGTCGAGTAACCAAAACAAATGCGTTAAACAAATTCGTACACGTTATTTATCAATTTAACTCTAGAATTAAAGGATATACAACGAGAAACAACGTTTGACAACCTTTAAACAGTTTTAATAACTATCTCAAAAATTGTCGCTCTGATGCAAACAACTGATGAGTTATCTACTTAAATTTGATGAACAAAACGACTTACGTATTTTAAACATGCTAACCTTTAGCCCGGTAAGCAAATTAAAAAAAAACGCAATATGTAGGCTACACGAGAACGGAGACGTCGAGTAACCAAAACAAATGCGTTAAACAAATTCGTACACGTTATTTATCAATTTAACTCTAGAATTAAAGGATATACAACGAGAAACAACGTTTGACAACCTTTAAACAGTTTTAATAACTATCTCAAAAATTGTCGCTCTGATGCAAACAACTGATGAGTTATCTACTTAAATTTGTTGAACAAAACGACTTACGTATTTTAAACATGCTAACCTTTAGCCCGGTAAGCAAATTAAAAAAAAACGCAATATGTAGGCTACACGAGAACGGAGACGTCGAGTAACCAAAACAAATGCGTTAAACAAATTCGTACACGTTATTTATCAATTTAACTCTAGAATTAAAGGATATACAACGAGAAACAACGTTTGACAACCTTTAAACAGTTTTAATAACTATCTCAAAAATTGTCGCTCTGATGCAAACAACTGATGAGTTATCTACTTAAATTTGATGAACAAAACGACTTACGTATTTTAAGCATGCTAACCTTTAGCCCGGTAAGCAAATTAAAAAAAAACGCAATATGTAGGCTACACGAGAACGGAGACGTCGAGTAACCAAAACAAATGCGTTAAACAAATTCGTACACGTTATTTATCAATTTAACTCTAGAATTAAAGGATATACAACGAGAAACAACGTTTGACAACCTTTAAACAGTTTTAATAACTATCTCAAAAATTGTCGCTCTGATGCAAACAACTGATGAGTTATCTACTTAAATTTGATGAACAAAACGACTTACGTATTTTAAACATGCTAACCTTTAGCCCGGTAAGCAAATTAAAAAAAAACGCAATATGTAGGCTACACGAGAACGGAGACGTCGAGTAACCAAAACAAATGCGTTAAACAAATTCGTACACGTTATTTATCAATTTAACTCTAGAATTAAAGGATATACAACGAGAAACAACGTTTGACAACCTTTAAACAGTTTTAATAACTATCTCAAAAATTGTCGCTCTGATGCAAACAACTGATGAGTTATCTACTTAAATTTGTTGAACAAAACGACTTACGTATTTTAAGCATGCTAACCTTTAGCCCGGTAAGCAAATTAAAAAAAAACGCAATATGTAGGCTACACGAGAACGGAGACGTCGAGTAACCAAAACAAATGCGTTAAACAAATTCGTACACGTTATTTATCAATTTAACTCTAGAATTAAAGGATATACAACGAGAAACAACGTTTGACAACCTTTAAACAGTTTTAATAACTATCTCAAAAATTGTCGCTCTGATGCAAACAACTGATGAGTTATCTACTTAAATTTGTTGAACAAAACGACTTACGTATTTTAAACATGCTAACCTTTAGCCCGGTAAGCAAATTAAAAAAAAACGCAATATGTAGGCTACACGAGAACGGAGACGTCGAGTAACCAAAACAAATGCGTTAAACAAATTCGTACACGTTATTTATCAATTTAACTCTAGAATTAAAGGATATACAACGAGAAACAACGTTTGACAACCTTTAAACAGTTTTAATAACTATCTCAAAAATTGTCGCTCTGATGCAAACAACTGATGAGTTATCTACTTAAATTTGATGAACAAAACGACTTACGTATTTTAAACATGCTAACCTTTAGCCCGGTAAGCAAATTAAAAAAAAACGCAATATGTAGGCTACACGAGAACGGAGACGTCGAGTAACCAAAACAAATGCGTTAAACAAATTCGTACACGTTATTTATCAATTTAACTCTAGAATTAAAGGATATACAACGAGAAACAACGTTTGACAACCTTTAAACAGTTTTAATAACTATCTCAAAAATTGTCGCTCTGATGCAAACAACTGATGAGTTATCTACTTAAATTTGTTGAACAAAACGACTTACGTATTTTAAAGCATGCTAACCTTTAGCCCGGTAAGCAAATTAAAAAAAAACGCAATATGTAGGCTACACGAGAACGGAGACGTCGAGTAACCAAAACAAATGCGTTAAACAAATTCGTACACGTTATTTATCAATTTAACTCTAGAATTAAAGGATATACAACGAGAAACAACGTTTGACAACCTTTAAACAGTTTTAATAACTATCTCAAAAATTGTCGCTCTGATGCAAACAACTGATGAGTTATCTACTTAAATTTGATGAACAAAACGACTTACGTATTTTAAACATGCTAACCTTTAGCCCGGTAAGCAAATTAAAAAAAAACGCAATATGTAGGCTACACGAGAACGGAGACGTCGAGTAACCAAAACAAATGCGTTAAACAAATTCGTACACGTTATTTATCAATTTAACTCTAGAATTAAAGGATATACAACGAGAAACAACGTTTGACAACCTTTAAACAGTTTTAATAACTATCTCAAAAATTGTCGCTCTGATGCAAACAACTGATGAGTTATCTACTTAAATTTGTTGAACAAAACGACTTACGTATTTTAAAGCATGCTAACCTTTAGCCCGGTAAGCAAATTAAAAAAAAACGCAATATGTAGGCTACACGAGAACGGAGACGTCGAGTAACCAAAACAAATGCGTTAAACAAATTCGTACACGTTATTTATCAATTTAACTCTAGAATTAAAGGATATACAACGAGAAACAACGTTTGACAACCTTTAAAACAGTTTTAATAACTATCTCAAAAATTGTCGCTCTGATGCAAACAACTGATGAGTTATCTACTTAAATTTGTGAACAAAACGACTTACGTATTTTAAGCATGCTAACCTTTAGCCCGGTAAGCAAATTAAAAAAAAACGCAATATGTAGGCTACACGAGAACGGAGACGTCGAGTAACCAAAACAAATGCGTTAAACAAATTCGTACACGTTATTTATCAATTTAACTCTAGAATTAAAGGATATACAACGAGAAACAACGTTTGACAACCTTTAAACAGTTTTAATAACTATCTCAAAAATTGTCGCTCTGATGCAAACAACTGATGAGTTATCTACTTAAATTTGTTGAACAAAACGACTTACGTATTTTAAGCATGCTAACCTTTAGCCCGGTAAGCAAATTAAAAAAAAACGCAATATGTAGGCTACACGAGAACGGAGACGTCGAGTAACCAAAACAAATGCGTTAAACAAATTCGTACACGTTATTTATCAATTTAACTCTAGAATTAAAGGATATACAACGAGAAACAACGTTTGACAACCTTTAAACAGTTTTAATAACTATCTCAAAAATTGTCGCTCTGATGCAAACAACTGATGAGTTATCTACTTAAATTTGTTGAACAAAACGACTTACGTATTTTAAGCATGCTAACCTTTAGCCCGGTAAGCAAATTAAAAAAAAACGCAATATGTAGGCTACACGAGAACGGAGACGTCGAGTAACCAAAACAAATGCGTTAAACAAATTCGTACACGTTATTTATCAATTTAACTCTAGAATTAAAGGATATACAACGAGAAACAACGTTTGACAACCTTTAAACAGTTTTAATAACTATCTCAAAAATTGTCGCTCTGATGCAAACAACTGATGAGTTATCTACTTAAATTTGTTGAACAAAACGACTTACGTATTTTAAGCATGCTAACCTTTAGCCCGGTAAGCAAATTAAAAAAAAACGCAATATGTAGGCTACACGAGAACGGAGACGTCGAGTAACCAAAACAAATGCGTTAAACAAATTCGTACACGTTATTTATCAATTTAACTCTAGAATTAAAGGATATACAACGAGAAACAACGTTTGACAACCTTTAAACAGTTTTAATAACTATCTCAAAAATTGTCGCTCTGATGCAAACAACTGATGAGTTATCTACTCAAATTTGTTGAACAAAACGACTTACGTATTTTAAGCATGCTAACCTTTAGCCCGGTAAGCAAATTAAAAAAAAACGCAATATGTAGGCTACACGAGAACGGAGACGTCGAGTAACCAAAACAAATGCGTTAAACAAATTCGTACACGTTATTTATCAATTTAACTCTAGAATTAAAGGATATACAACGAGAAACAACGTTTGACAACCTTTAAACAGTTTTAATAACTATCTCAAAAATTGTCGCTCTGATGCAAACAACTGATGAGTTATCTACTTAAATTTGTTGAACAAAACGACTTACGTATTTTAAGCATGCTAACCTTTAGCCCGGTAAGCAAATTAAAAAAAAACGCAATATGTAGGCTACACGAGAACGGAGACGTCGAGTAACCAAAACAAATGCGTTAAACAAATTCGTACACGTTATTTATCAATTTAACTCTAGAATTAAAGGATGTACAACGAGAAACAACGTTTGACAACCTTTAAACAGTTTTAATAACTATCTCAAAAATTGTCGCTCTGATGCAAACAACTGATGAGTTATCTACTTAAATTTGTTGAACAAAACGACTTACGTATTTTAAGCATGCTAACCTTTAGCCCGGTAAGCAAATTAAAAAAAAACGCAATATGTAGGCTACACGAGAACGGAGACGTCGAGTAACCAAAACAAATGCGTTAAACAAATTCGTACACGTTATTTATCAATTTAACTCTAGAATTAAAGGATGTACAACGAGAAACAACGTTTGACAACCTTTAAACAGTTTTAATAACTATCTCAAAAATTGTCGCTCTGATGCAAACAACTGATGAGTTATCTACTTAAATTTGTTGAACAAAACGACTTACGTATTTTAAGCATGCTAACCTTTAGCCCGGTAAGCAAATTAAAAAAAAACGCAATATGTAGGCTACACGAGAACGGAGACGTCGAGTAACCAAAACAAATGCGTTAAACAAATTCGTACACGTTATTTATCAATTTAACTCTAGAATTAAAGGATATACAACGAGAAACAACGTTTGACAACCTTTAAACAGTTTTAATAACTATCTCAAAAATTGTCGCTCTGATGCAAACAACTGATGAGTTATCTACTTAAATTTGTTGAACAAAACGACTTACGTATTTTAAGCATGCTAACCTTTAGCCCGGTAAGCAAATTAAAAAAAAACGCAATATGTAGGCTACACGAGAACGGAGACGTCGAGTAACCAAAACAAATGCGTTAAACAAATTCGTACACGTTATTTATCAATTTAACTCTAGAATTAAAGGATATACAACGAGAAACAACGTTTGACAACCTTTAAACAGTTTTAATAACTATCTCAAAATTGTCGCTCTGATGCAAACAACTGATGAGTTATCTACTTAAATTTGTTGAACAAAACGACTTACGTATTTTAAGCATGCTAACCTTTAGCCCGGTAAGCAAATTAAAAAAAAACGCAATATGTAGGCTACACGAGAACGGAGACGTCGAGTAACCAAAACAAATGCGTTAAACAAATTCGTACACGTTATTTATCAATTTAACTCTAGAATTAAAGGATATACAACGAGAAACAACGTTTGACAACCTTTAAACAGTTTTAATAACTATCTCAAAAATGTCGCTCTGATGCAAACAACTGATGAGTTATCTACTTAAATTTGTTGAACAAAACGACTTACGTATTTTAAGCATGCTAACCTTTAGCCCGGTAAGCAAATTAAAAAAAAACGCAATATGTAGGCTACACGAGAACGGAGACGTCGAGTAACCAAAACAAATGCGTTAAACAAATTCGTACACGTTATTTATCAATTTAACTCTAGAATTAAAGGATGTACAACGAGAAACAACGTTTGACAACCTTTAAACAGTTTTAATAACTATCTCAAAAATTGTCGCTCTGATGCAAACAACTGATGAGTTATCTACTTAAATTTGTTGAACAAAACGACTTACGTATTTTAAGCATGCTAACCTTTAGCCCGGTAAGCAAATTAAAAAAAAACGCAATATGTAGGCTACACGAGAACGGAGACGTCGAGTAACCAAAACAAATGCGTTAAACAAATTCGTACACGTTATTTATCAATTTAACTCTAGAATTAAAGGATATACAACGAGAAACAACGTTGACAACCTTTAAACAGTTTTAATAACTATCTCAAAAAATTGTCGCTCTGATGCAAACAACTGATGAGTTATCTACTTAAATTTGTTGAACAAAACGACTTACGTATTTTAAGCATGCTAAACCTTTAGCCCGGTAAGCAAATTAAAAAAAAACGCAATATGTAGGCTACACGAGAACGGAGACGTCGAGTAACCAAAACAAATGCGTTAAACAAATTCGTACACGTTATTTATCAATTTAACTCTAGAATTAAAGGATATACAACGAGAAACACGTTTGACAACCTTTAAACAGTTTTAATAAACTATCTCAAAAATTGTCGCTCTGATGCAAACAACTGATGAGTTATCTACTTAAATTTGTTGAACAAAACGACTTACGTATTTTAAGCATGCTAACCTTTAGCCCGGTAAGCAAATTACGCAATATGTAGGCTACACGAGAACGGAGACGTCGAGTAACCAAAACAAATGCGTTAACAAATTCGTACACGTTATTTATCAATTTAACTCTAGAATTAAAGGATATACAACGAGAAACAACGTTTGACAACCTTTAAACAGTTTTAATAACTATCTCAAAAATTGTCGCTCTGATGCAAACAACTGATGAGTTATCTACTTAAATTTGTTGAACAAAACGACTTACGTATTTTAAGCATGCTAACCTTTAGCCGGTAAGCAAATTAAACACGACAATATGTAGGCTACACGAGAACGGAGACGTCGAGTACCAAAACAAAATGCGTTAAACAAATCGTACCACGTTATTTATCAATTTAAACTCTAGAATTAAAGGATATACAACGAGAAACAACGTTGACAACCTTTAAACAGTTTTAATAACTATCTCAAAAATTGTCGCTCTGATGCAAACAAACTGATGAGTTATTACTAAATTGTTGAACAAACGACTTACGTATTTTAAGCATGCTAACCTTTAGCCCGGTAAGCAAATACGCAATATGTAGGCTACACGAGAACGGAGACGTCGAGTAACCAAAACAAATGCGTTAAACAAATTCGTACACGTTATTTATCAATTTAACTCTAGAATTAAAGGATGATACAACGAGAAACAACGTTTGACAACCTTTAAACAGTTTTAATAACTATCTCAAAAATTGTCGCTCTGATGCAAAACAACTGATGAGTTATCTACTTAAATTTGTTGAACAAAACGACTTACGTATTTTAAGCATGCTAACTTTAGCGCGGTAAGCAAATTAAAAAAAATAAAAACGCAATATGTAGGCTACACGAGAACGGACGACGTCGAGTAACCAAAACAAATGCGTTAAACAAATTCGTACACGTATTTATCAATTTAACTCTAGAATTAAAGGATATACAACGAGAAACAACGTTGACAACTTTAAACAGTTTTAATAACTATCTCAAAAATTGTCGCTCTGATGCAAACAACTGATGAGTTATCTACTTAAATTTGTTGAACAAAACGACTTACGTATTTTAAGCATGCTAACCTTTAGCCCGGTAAGCAAATTAAAAAAAAACGCAATATGTAGGCTACACGAGAACGGAGACGTCGAGTAACCAAAACAAATGCGTTAAACAAATTCGTACACGTTATTTATCAATTTAACTCTAGAATTAAAGGATATACAACGAGAAAACAACGTTTGACAACCTTTAAACAGTTTTAATAACTATCTCAAAAATTGTCGCTCTGATGCAAACAACTGATGAGTTATCTACTTAAATTTGTTGAACAAAACGACTTACGTATTTTAAGCATGCTAACCTTTAGCCCGGTAAGCAAATTAAAAAAAAACGCAATATGTAGGCTACACGAGAACGGAGACGTCGAGTAACCAAAACAAATGCGTTAAACAAATTCGTACACGTTATTTATCAATTTAACTCTAGAATTAAAGGATATACAACGAGAAACAACGTTTGACAACCTTTAAACAGTTTTAATAACTATCTCAAAAATTGTCGCTCTGATGCAAACAACTGATGAGTTATCTACTTAAATTTGTTGAACAAAACGACTTACGTATTTTAAGCATGCTAACCTTTAGCCCGGTAAGCAAATTAAAAAAAAACGCAATATGTAGGCTACACGAGAACGGAGACGTCGAGTAACCAAAACAAATGCGTTAAACAAATTCGTACACGTTATTTATCAATTTAACTCTAGAATTAAAGGATATACAACGAGAAACAACGTTTGACAACCTTTAAACAGTTTTAATAACTATCTCAAAAATTGTCGCTCTGATGCAAACAACTGATGAGTTATCTACTTAAATTTGTTGAACAAAACGACTTACGTATTTTAAGCATGCTAACCTTTAGCCCGGTAAGCAAATTAAAAAAAAACGCAATATGTAGGCTACACGAGAACGGAGACGTCGAGTAACCAAAACAAATGCGTTAAACAAATTCGTACACGTTATTTATCAATTTAACTCTAGAATTAAAGGATATACAACGAGAAACAACGTTTGACAACCTTTAAACAGTTTTAATAAACTATCTCAAAAATTGTCGCTCTGATGCAAACAACTGATGAGTTATCTACTTAAATTTGTTGAACAAAACGACTTACGTATTTTAAGCATGCTAACCTTTAGCCCGGTAAGCAAATTAAAAAAAAACGCAATATGTAGGCTACACGAGAACGGAGACGTCGAGTAACCAAAACAAATGCGTTAAACAAATTCGTACACGTTATTTATCAATTTAACTCTAGAATTAAAGGATATACAACGAGAAACAACGTTTGACAACCTTTAAACAGTTTTAATAACTATCTCAAAAATTGTCGCTCTGATGCAAACAACTGATGAGTTATCTACTTAAATTTGTTGAACAAAACGACTTACGTATTTTAAGCATGCTAACCTTTAGCCCGGTAAGCAAATTAAAAAAAAACGCAATATGTAGGCTACACGAGAACGGAGACGTCGAGTAACCAAAACAAATGCGTTAAACAAATTCGTACACGTTATTTATCAATTTAACTCTAGAATTAAAGGATATACAACGAGAAACAACGTTTGACAACCTTTAAACAGTTTTAATAACTATCTCAAAAATTGTCGCTCTGATGCAAACAACTGATGAGTTATCTACTAAATTTGTTGAACAAAACGACTTACGTATTTTAAAGCATGCTAACCTTTAGCCCGGTAAGCAAATTAAAAAAAAACGCAATATGTAGGCTACACGAGAACGGAGACGTCGAGTAACCAAAACAAATGCGTTAAACAAATTCGTACACGTTATTTATCAATTTAACTCTAGAATTAAAGGATATACAACGAGAAACAACGTTTGACAACCTTTAAACAGTTTTAATAACTATCTC
This sequence comes from Eurosta solidaginis, assembly GCA_029619165.1. Lineage (NCBI taxonomy): Eukaryota > Metazoa > Arthropoda > Insecta > Diptera > Tephritidae > Eurosta > Eurosta solidaginis. Next base: position 14,091 of record JARSSU010001147.1, on the reverse strand, counting down.
AAAAAATTGTCGCTCTGATGCAAACAACTGATGAGTTATCTACTTAAATTTGTTGAACAAAACGACTTACGTATTTTAAGCATGCTAACCTTTAGCCCGGTAAGCAAATTAAAAAAAAACGCAATATGTAGGCTACACGAGAACGGAGACGTCGAGTAACCAAAACAAATGCGTTAAACAAATTCGTACACGTTATTTATCAATTTAACTCTAGAATTAAAGGATATACAACGAGAAACAACGTTTGACAACCTTTAAACAGTTTTAATAACTATCTCAAAAATTGTCGCTCTGATGCAAACAACTGATGAGTTATCTACTTAAATTTGTTGAACAAAACGACTTACGTATTTTAAGCATGCTAACCTTTAGCCCGGTAAGCAAATTAAAAAAAAACGCAATATGTAGGCTACACGAGAACGGAGACGTCGAGTAACCAAAACAAATGCGTTAAACAAATTCGTACACGTTATTTATCAATTTAACTCTAGAATTAAAGGATATACAACGAGAAACAACGTTTGACAACCTTTAAACAGTTTTAATAACTATCTCAAAAATTGTCGCTCTGATGCAAACAACTGATGAGTTATCTACTTAAATTTGTTGAACAAAACGACTTACGTATTTTAAGCATGCTAACCTTTAGCCCGGTAAGCAAATTAAAAAAAAACGCAATATGTAGGCTACACGAGAACGGAGACGTCGAGTAACCAAAACAAATGCGTTAAACAAATTCGTACACGTTATTTATCAATTTAACTCTAGAATTAAAGGATATACAACGAGAAACAACGTTTGACAACCTTTAAACAGTTTTAATAACTATCTCAAAAATTGTCGCTCTGATGCAAACAACTGATGAGTTATCTACTTAAATTTGATGAACAAAACGACTTACGTATTTTAAGCATGCTAACCTTTAGCCCGGTAAGCAAATTAAAAAAAAACGCAATATGTAGGCTACACGAGAACGGAGACGTCGAGTAACCAAAACAAATGCGTTAAACAAATTCGTACACGTTATTTATCAATTTAACTCTAGAATTAAAGGATATACAACGAGAAACAACGTTTGACAACCTTTAAACAGTTTTAATAACTATCTCAAAAATTGTCGCTCTGATGCAAACAACTGATGAGTTATCTACTTAAATTTGTTGAACAAAACGACTTACGTATTTTAAACATGCTAACCTTTAGCCCGGTAAGCAAATTAAAAAAAAACGCAATATGTAGGCTACACGAGAACGGAGACGTCGAGTAACCAAAACAAATGCGTTAAACAAATTCGTACACGTTATTTATCAATTTAACTCTAGAATTAAAGGATATACAACGAGAAACAACGTTTGACAACCTTTAAACAGTTTTAATAAACTATCTCAAAAATTATCGCTCTGATGCAAACAACTGATGAGTTATCTACTTAAATTTGTTGAACAAAACGACTTACGTATTTTAAGCATGCTAACCTTTAGCCCGGTAAGCAAATTAAAAAAAAACGCAATATGTAGGCTACACGAGAACGGAGACGTCGAGTAACCAAAACAAATGCGTTAAACAAATTCGTACACGTTATTTATCAATTTAACTCTAGAATTAAAGGATATACAACGAGAAACAACGTTTGACAACCTTTAAACAGTTTTAATAACTATCTCAAAAATTGTCGCTCTGATGCAAACAACTGATGAGTTATCTACTTAAATTTGTTGAACAAAACGACTTACGTATTTTAAACATGCTAACCTTTAGCCCGGTAAGCAAATTAAAAAAAAACGCAATATGTAGGCTACACGAGAACGGAGACGTCGAGTAACCAAAACAAATGCGTTAAACAAATTCGTACACGTTATTTATCAATTTAACTCTAGAATTAAAGGATATACAACGAGAAACAACGTTTGACAACCTTTAAACAGTTTTAATAACTATCTCAAAAATTGTCGCTCTGATGCAAACAACTGATGAGTTATCTACTTAAATTTGTTGAACAAAACGACTTACGTATTTTAAACATGCTAACCTTTAGCCCGGTAAGCAAATTAAAAAAAAACGCAATATGTAGGCTACACGAGAACGGAGACGTCGAGTAACCAAAACAAATGCGTTAAACAAATTCGTACACGTTATTTATCAATTTAACTCTAGAATTAAAGGATATACAACGAGAAACAACGTTTGACAACCTTTAAACAGTTTTAATAACTATCTCAAAAATTGTCGCTCTGATGCAAACAACTGATGAGTTATCTACTTAAATTTGATGAACAAAACGACTTACGTATTTTAAACATGCTAACCTTTAGCCCGGTAAGCAAATTAAAAAAAAACGCAATATGTAGGCTACACGAGAACGGAGACGTCGAGTAACCAAAACAAATGCGTTAAACAAATTCGTACACGTTATTTATCAATTTAACTCTAGAATTAAAGGATATACAACGAGAAACAACGTTTGACAACCTTTAAACAGTTTTAATAACTATCTCAAAAATTGTCGCTCTGATGCAAACAACTGATGAGTTATCTACTTAAATTTGTTGAACAAAACGACTTACGTATTTTAAAGCATGCTAACCTTTAGCCCGGTAAGCAAATTAAAAAAAAACGCAATATGTAGGCTACACGAGAACGGAGACGTCGAGTAACCAAAACAAATGCGTTAAACAAATTCGTACACGTTATTTATCAATTTAACTCTAGAATTAAAGGATATACAACGAGAAACAACGTTTGACAACCTTTAAACAGTTTTAATAACTATCTCAAAAATTGTCGCTCTGATGCAAACAACTGATGAGTTATCTACTTAAATTTGATGAACAAAACGACTTACGTATTTTAAACATGCTAACCTTTAGCCCGGTAAGCAAATTAAAAAAAAACGCAATATGTAGGCTACACGAGAACGGAGACGTCGAGTAACCAAAACAAATGCGTTAAACAAATTCGTACACGTTATTTATCAATTTAACTCTAGAATTAAAGGATATACAACGAGAAACAACGTTTGACAACCTTTAAACAGTTTTAATAACTATCTCAAAAATTGTCGCTCTGATGCAAACAACTGATGAGTTATCTACTTAAATTTGTTGAACAAAACGACTTACGTATTTTAAACATGCTAACCTTTAGCCCGGTAAGCAAATTAAAAAAAAACGCAATATGTAGGCTACACGAGAACGGAGACGTCGAGTAACCAAAACAAATGCGTTAAACAAATTCGTACACGTTATTTATCAATTTAACTCTAGAATTAAAGGATATACAACGAGAAACAACGTTTGACAACCTTTAAACAGTTTTAATAACTATCTCAAAAATTGTCGCTCTGATGCAAACAACTGATGAGTTATCTACTTAAATTTGATGAACAAAACGACTTACGTATTTTAAACATGCTAACCTTTAGCCCGGTAAGCAAATTAAAAAAAAACGCAATATGTAGGCTACACGAGAACGGAGACGTCGAGTAACCAAAACAAATGCGTTAAACAAATTCGTACACGTTATTTATCAATTTAACTCTAGAATTAAAGGATATACAACGAGAAACAACGTTTGACAACCTTTAAACAGTTTTAATAACTATCTCAAAAATTGTCGCTCTGATGCAAACAACTGATGAGTTATCTACTTAAATTTGATGAACAAAACGACTTACGTATTTTAAACATGCTAACCTTTAGCCCGGTAAGCAAATTAAAAAAAAACGCAATATGTAGGCTACACGAGAACGGAGACGTCGAGTAACCAAAAACAAATGCGTTAAACAAATTCGTACACGTTATTTATCAATTTAACTCTAGAATTAAAGGATATACAACGAGAAACAACGTTTGACAACCTTTAAACAGTTTTAATAACTATCTCAAAAATTGTCGCTCTGATGCAAACAACTGATGAGTTATCTACTTAAATTTGATGAACAAAACGACTTACGTATTTTAAACATGCTAACCTTTAGCCCGGTAAGCAAATTAAAAAAAAACGCAATATGTAGGCTACACGAGAACGGAGACGTCGAGTAACCAAAACAAATGCGTTAAACAAATTCGTACACGTTATTTATCAATTTAACTCTAGAATTAAAGGATATACAACGAGAAACAACGTTTGACAACCTTTAAACAGTTTTAATAACTATCTCAAAAATTGTCGCTCTGATGCAAACAACTGATGAGTTATCTACTTAAATTGATGAACAAAACGACTTACGTATTTTAAACATGCTAACCTTTAGCCCGGTAAGCAAATTAAAAAAAAACGCAATATGTAGGCTACACGAGAACGGAGACGTCGAGTAACCAAAACAAATGCGTTAAACAAATTCGTACACGTTATTTATCAATTTAACTCTAGAATTAAAGGATATACAACGAGAAACAACGTTTGACAACCTTTAAACAGTTTTAATAACTATCTCAAAAATTATCGCTCTGATGCAAACAACTGATGAGTTATCTACTTAAATTTGATGAACAAAACGACTTACGTATTTTAAACATGCTAACCTTTAGCCCGGTAAGCAAATTAAAAAAAAACGCAATATGTAGGCTACACGAGAACGGAGACGTCGAGTAACCAAAACAAATGCGTTAAACAAATTCGTACACGTTATTTATCAATTTAACTCTAGAATTAAAGGATATACAACGAGAAACAACGTTTGACAACCTTTAAACAGTTTTAATAACTATCTCAAAAATTATCGCTCTGATGCAAACAACTGATGAGTTATCTACTTAAATTTGATGAACAAAACGACTTACGTATTTTAAACATGCTAACCTTTAGCCCGGTAAGCAAATTAAAAAAAAACGCAATATGTAGGCTACACGAGAACGGAGACGTCGAGTAACCAAAACAAATGCGTTAAACAAATTCGTACACGTTATTTATCAATTTAACTCTAGAATTAAAGGATATACAACGAGAAACAACGTTTGACAACCTTTAAACAGTTTTAATAACTATCTCAAAAATTATCGCTCTGATGCAAACAACTGATGAGTTATCTACTTAAATTTGATGAACAAAACGACTTACGTATTTTAAACATGCTAACCTTTAGCCCGGTAAGCAAATTAAAAAAAAACGCAATATGTAGGCTACACGAGAACGGAGACGTCGAGTAACCAAAACAAATGCGTTAAACAAATTCGTACACGTTATTTATCAATTTAACTCTAGAATTAAAGGATATACAACGAGAAACAACGTTTGACAACCTTTAAACAGTTTTAATAACTATCTCAAAAATTATCGCTCTGATGCAAACAACTGATGAGTTATCTACTTAAATTTGATGAACAAAACGACTTACGTATTTTAAACATGCTAACCTTTAGCCCGGTAAGCAAATTAAAAAAAAACGCAATATGTAGGCTACACGAGAACGGAGACGTCGAGTAACCAAAACAAATGCGTTAAACAAATTCGTACACGTTATTTATCAATTTAACTCTAGAATTAAAGGATATACAACGAGAAACAACGTTTGACAACCTTTAAACAGTTTTAATAACTATCTCAAAAATTGTCGCTCTGATGCAAACAACTGATGAGTTATCTACTTAAATTTGTTGAACAAAACGACTTACGTATTTTAAACATGCTAACCTTTAGCCCGGTAAGCAAATTAAAAAAAAACGCAATATGTAGGCTACACGAGAACGGAGACGTCGAGTAACCAAAACAAATGCGTTAAACAAATTCGTACACGTTATTTATCAATTTAACTCTAGAATTAAAGGATATACAACGAGAAACAACGTTTGACAACCTTTAAACAGTTTTAATAACTATCTCAAAAATTGTCGCTCTGATGCAAACAACTGATGAGTTATCTACTTAAATTTGATGAACAAAACGACTTACGTATTTTAAACATGCTAACCTTTAGCCCGGTAAGCAAATTAAAAAAAAACGCAATATGTAGGCTACACGAGAACGGAGACGTCGAGTAACCAAAACAAATGCGTTAAACAAATTCGTACACGTTATTTATCAATTTAACTCTAGAATTAAAGGATATACAACGAGAAACAACGTTTGACAACCTTTAAACAGTTTTAATAACTATCTCAAAAATTGTCGCTCTGATGCAAACAACTGATGAGTTATCTACTTAAATTTGTTGAACAAAACGACTTACGTATTTTAAACATGCTAACCTTTAGCCCGGTAAGCAAATTAAAAAAAAACGCAATATGTAGGCTACACGAGAACGGAGACGTCGAGTAACCAAAACAAATGCGTTAAACAAATTCGTACACGTTATTTATCAATTTAACTCTAGAATTAAAGGATATACAACGAGAAACAACGTTTGACAACCTTTAAACAGTTTTAATAACTATCTCAAAAATTGTCGCTCTGATGCAAACAACTGATGAGTTATCTACTTAAATTTGATGAACAAAACGACTTACGTATTTTAAACATGCTAACCTTTAGCCCGGTAAGCAAATTAAAAAAAAACGCAATATGTAGGCTACACGAGAACGGAGACGTCGAGTAACCAAAACAAATGCGTTAAACAAATTCGTACACGTTATTTATCAATTTAACTCTAGAATTAAAGGATATACAACGAGAAACAACGTTTGACAACCTTTAAACAGTTTTAATAACTATCTCAAAAATTGTCGCTCTGATGCAAACAACTGATGAGTTATCTACTTAAATTTGATGAACAAAACGACTTACGTATTTTAAACATGCTAACCTTTAGCCCGGTAAGCAAATTAAAAAAAAACGCAATATGTAGGCTACACGAGAACGGAGACGTCGAGTAACCAAAACAAATGCGTTAAACAAATTCGTACACGTTATTTATCAATTTAACTCTAGAATTAAAGGATATACAACGAGAAACAACGTTTGACAACCTTTAAACAGTTTTAATAACTATCTCAAAAATTATCGCTCTGATGCAAACAACTGATGAGTTATCTACTTAAATTTGATGAACAAAACGACTTACGTATTTTAAACATGCTAACCTTTAGCCCGGTAAGCAAATTAAAAAAAAACGCAATATGTAGGCTACACGAGAACGGAGACGTCGAGTAACCAAAACAAATGCGTTAAACAAATTCGTACACGTTATTTATCAATTTAACTCTAGAATTAAAGGATATACAACGAGAAACAACGTTTGACAACCTTTAAACAGTTTTAATAACTATCTCAAAAATTGTCGCTCTGATGCAAACAAACTGATGAGTTATCTACTTAAATTTGATGAACAAAACGACTTACGTATTTTAAAGCATGCTAACCTTTAGCCCGGTAAGCAAATTAAAAAAAAACGCAATATGTAGGCTACACGAGAACGGAGACGTCGAGTAACCAAAACAAATGCGTTAAACAAATTCGTACACGTTATTTATCAATTTAACTCTAGAATTAAAGGATATACAACGAGAAACAACGTTTGACAACCTTTAAACAGTTTTAATAACTATCTCAAAAATTGTCGCTCTGATGCAAACAACTGATGAGTTATCTACTTAAATTTGATGAACAAAACGACTTACGTATTTTAAACATGCTAACCTTTAGCCCGGTAAGCAAATTAAAAAAAAACGCAATATGTAGGCTACACGAGAACGGAGACGTCGAGTAACCAAAACAAATGCGTTAAACAAATTCGTACACGTTATTTATCAATTTAACTCTAGAATTAAAGGATATACAACGAGAAACAACGTTTGACAACCTTTAAACAGTTTTAATAACTATCTCAAAAATTGTCGCTCTGATGCAAACAACTGATGAGTTATCTACTTAAATTTGATGAACAAAACGACTTACGTATTTTAAACATGCTAACCTTTAGCCCGGTAAGCAAATTAAAAAAAAACGCAATATGTAGGCTACACGAGAACGGAGACGTCGAGTAACCAAAACAAATGCGTTAAACAAATTCGTACACGTTATTTATCAATTTAACTCTAGAATTAAAGGATATACAACGAGAAACAACGTTTGACAACCTTTAAACAGTTTTAATAACTATCTCAAAAATTATCGCTCTGATGCAAACAACTGATGAGTTATCTACTTAAATTTGATGAACAAAACGACTTACGTATTTTAAACATGCTAACCTTTAGCCCGGTAAGCAAATTAAAAAAAAACGCAATATGTAGGCTACACGAGAACGGAGACGTCGAGTAACCAAAACAAATGCGTTAAACAAATTCGTACACGTTATTTATCAATTTAACTCTAGAATTAAAGGATATACAACGAGAAACAACGTTTGACAACCTTTAAACAGTTTTAATAACTATCTCAAAAATTGTCGCTCTGATGCAAACAACTGATGAGTTATCTACTTAAATTTGTTGAACAAAACGACTTACGTATTTTAAACATGCTAACCTTTAGCCCGGTAAGCAAATTAAAAAAAAACGCAATATGTAGGCTACACGAGAACGGAGACGTCGAGTAACCAAAACAAATGCGTTAAACAAATTCGTACACGTTATTTATCAATTTAACTCTAGAATTAAAGGATATACAACGAGAAACAACGTTTGACAACCTTTAAACAGTTTTAATAACTATCTCAAAAATTATCGCTCTGATGCAAACAACTGATGAGTTATCTACTTAAATTTGATGAACAAAACGACTTACGTATTTTAAACATGCTAACCTTTAGCCCGGTAAGCAAATTAAAAAAAAACGCAATATGTAGGCTACACGAGAACGGAGACGTCGAGTAACCAAAACAAATGCGTTAAACAAATTCGTACACGTTATTTATCAATTTAACTCTAGAATAAAGGATATACAACGAGAAACAACGTTTGACAACCTTTAAACAGTTTTAATAACTATCTCAAAAATTGTCGCTCTGATGCAAACAACTGATGAGTTATCTACTTAAATTTGATGAACAAAACGACTTACGTATTTTAAACATGCTAACCTTTAGCCCGGTAAGCAAATTAAAAAAAAACGCAATATGTAGGCTACACGAGAACGGAGACGTCGAGTAACCAAAACAAATGCGTTAAACAAATTCGTACACGTTATTTATCAATTTAACTCTAGAATTAAAGGATATACAACGAGAAACAACGTTTGACAACCTTTAAACAGTTTTAATAACTATCTCAAAAATTATCGCTCTGATGCAAACAACTGATGAGTTATCTACTTAAATTTGATGAACAAAACGACTTACGTATTTTAAACATGCTAACCTTTAGCCCGGTAAGCAAATTAAAAAAAAACGCAATATGTAGGCTACACGAGAACGGAGACGTCGAGTAACCAAAACAAATGCGTTAAACAAATTCGTACACGTTATTTATCAATTTAACTCTAGAATTAAAGGATATACAACGAGAAACAACGTTTGACAACCTTTAAAACAGTTTTAATAACTATCTCAAAAATTATCGCTCTGATGCAAACAACTGATGAGTTATCTACTTAAATTTGATGAACAAAACGACTTACGTATTTAAACATGCTAACCTTTAGCCCGGTAAGCAAATTAAAAAAAAACGCAATATGTAGGCTACACGAGAACGGAGACGTCGAGTAACCAAAACAAATGCGTTAAAACAAATTCGTACACGTTATTTATCAATTTAACTCTAGAATTAAAGGATATACAACGAGAAACAACGTTTGACAACCTTTAAACAGTTTTAATAACTATCTCAAAAATTGTCGCTCTGATGCAAACAACTGATGAGTTATCTACTTAAATTTGTTGAACAAAACGACTTACGTATTTTAAAACATGCTAACCTTTAGCCCGGTAAGCAAATTAAAAAAAAACGCAATATGTAGGCTACACGAGAACGGAGACGTCGAGTAACCAAAACAAATGCGTTAAACAAATTCGTACACGTTATTTATCAATTTAACTCTAGAATTAAAGGATATACAACGAGAAACAACGTTTGACAACCTTTAAACAGTTTTAATAACTATCTCAAAAATTGTCGCTCTGATGCAAACAACTGATGAGTTATCTACTTAAATTGATGAACAAAACGACTTACGTATTTTAAACATGCTAACCTTTAGCCCGGTAAGCAAATTAAAAAAAAACGCAATATGTAGGCTACACGAGAACGGAGACGTCGAGTAACCAAAAACAAATGCGTTAAACAAATCGTACACGTTATTTATCAATTTAACTCTAGAATAAAGGATATACAACGAGAAACAACGTTTGACAACCTTTAAACAGTTTTAATAACTATCTCAAAAATTATCGCTCTGATGCAAACAACTGATGAGTTATCTACTTAAATTGATGAACAAAACGACTTACGTATTTTAAACATGCTAACCTTTAGCCCGGTAAGCAAATTAAAAAAAAACGCAATATGTAGGCTACACGAGAACGGAGACGTCGAGTAACCAAAACAAATGCGTTAAACAAATTCGTACACGTTATTTATCAATTTAACTCTAGAATTAAAGGATATACAACGAGAAACAACGTTTGACAACCTTTAAACAGTTTTAAATAACTATCTCAAAAATTGTCGCTCTGATGCAAACAACTGATGAGTTATCTACTTAAATTTGATGAACAAAACGACTTACGTATTTTAACATGCTAACCTTTAGCCCGGTAAGCAAATTAAAAAAAAACGCAATATGTAGGCTACACGAGAACGGAGACGTCGAGTAACCAAAACAAATGCGTTAAACAAATTCGTACACGTTATTTATCAATTTAACTCTAGAATTAAAGGATATACAACGAGAAACAACGTTTGACAACCTTTAAACAGTTTTAATAACTATCTCAAAAATTGTCGCTCTGATGCAAACACAAACTGATGAGTATCTACTTAAATTTGTTGAACAAAACGACTTACGTATTTTAAGACATGCTAACCTTTAGCCCGGTAAGCAAATAAAAAAAAACGCAATATGTAGGCTACACGAGAACGGAGACGTCGAGTAACCAAAACAAATGCGTTAAACAAATTCGTACACGTATTTATCAATTTAACTCTAGAATTAAAGGATATACAACGAGAAAACAACGTTTGACAACCTTTAAACAGTTTTAATAACTATCTCAAAAAATTGTCGCTCTGATGCAAACAACTGATGAGTTATCTACTTAAATTTGTTGAACAAAACGACTTACGTATTTTAAACATGCTAACCTTTAGCCCGGTAAGCAAATTAAAAAAAAACGCAATATGTAGGCTACACGAGAACGGAGACGTCGAGTAACCAAAACAAATGCGTTAAACAAATTCGTACACGTTATTTATCAATTTAACTCTAGAATTAAAGGATATACAACGAGAAACAACGTTTGACAACCTTTAAACAGTTTTAATAAACTATCTCAAAATTATCGCTCTGATGCAAACAACTGATGAGTATCTACTTAAATTTGATGAACAAAACGACTTACGTATTTTAAACATGCTAACCTTTAGCCAGGTAAGCAAATTAAAAAAAAACGCAATATGTAGGCTACACGAGAACGGAGACGTCGAGTAACCAAAAACAAATGCGTTAAACAAATTCGTACACCGTTATTTATCAATTTAACTCTAGAATTAAAGGATATACAACGAGAAACAACAAGTTTGACAACCTTTAAAACAGTTTAATAACTATCTCAAAAATTGTCGCTCTGATGCAAACAACTGATGAGTATCTACTTAAATTTGTGAACAAAACGACTACGTATTTAAACATGCTAACCTTAGCCGGTAAGCAAAATTAAAAAAAAACGCAATATGTAGGCTACACGAGAACGGAGACGTCGAGTAACCAAAACAAATGCGTTAAAACAAATTCGTACACGTTATTTATCAATTTAACTCTAGAATTAAAGGATATACAACGAGAAACAACGTTTGACAACCTTTAAACAGTTTTAATAAACTATCTCAAAAATTGTCGCTCTGATGCAAACAACTGATGAGTTATCTACTTAAATTTGTTGAACAAAACGACTTACGTATTTTAAGCATGCTAACCTTTAGCCCGGTAAGCAAATTAAAAAAAACGCAATATGTAGGCTACACGAGAACGGAGACGTCGAGTAACCAAAACAAATGCGTTAAACAAATTCGTACACGTTATTTATCAATTTAACTCTAGAATAAAGGATATACAACGAGAAACAACGTTTGACAACCTTTAAACAGTTTAATAACTATCTCAAAAATTGTCGCTCTGATGCAAACAACTGCTGAGTTATCTACTCAAATTTGTTGAACAAAACGACTTACGTATTTTAAACATGCTAACCTTTAGCCGGTAAGCACGCAATATGTAGGCTACACGAGAACGGAGACGTCGAGTAACCAAAACAAATGCGTTAAACAAATTCGTACACGTTATTTATCAATTTAACTCTAGAATTAAAGATATACAACGAGAAACAACGTTTGACAACCTTTAAAACAGTTTAATAACTATCTCAAAAATTGTCGCTCTGATGCAAACAACTGATGAGTTATCTACTTAAATTGTTGAACAAAACGACTTACGTATTTTAAGCATGCTAACCTTTAGCCCGGTAAGTCAAATTAAAAAAAACGCAATATGTAGGCTACACGAGAACGGAGACGTCGAGTAACCAAAACAAATGCGTTAAACAAATTCGTACACGTTATTTATCAATTTAACTCTAGAATTAAAAGATATACAACGAGAAAACAACGTTGACAACCTTTAAACAGTTTTAATAACTATCTCAAAAATTGTCGCTCTGATGCAAACAACTGATGAGTTATCTACTTAAATTTGTTGAACAAAACGACTTACGTATTTAAGCATGCTAACCTTTAGCCGCGTAAGCAAATTAAAAACAAAAAAACGCCAATATGTAGGCTACACGAGAACGGAGACGTCGAGTAACAAAACAAATGCGTTTAAACAAATTCGTACACGTTATTTATCAATTTAACTCTAGAATTAAAGGATATACAACGAGAAACAACGTTTTGACAACCTTTAAACAGTTTTAATAACTATCTCAAAAATTGTCGCTCTGATGCAAACAACTGATGAGTTATCTACTTAAATTTGTTGAACAAAACGACTTACGTATTTTAAGCATGCTAACCTTTAGCCCGGTAAGCAAATTAAAAAAAACGCAATATGTAGGCTACACGAGAACGGAGACGTCGAGTAACCAAAACAAATGCGTTAAACAAATTCGTACACGTTATTTATCAATTTAACTCTAGAATTAAAGGATATACACGGAGAAACAACGTTTGACAACCTTTAAACAGTTTTAATAAACTATCTCAAAATGTCGCTCTGATGCAAACAACTGATGAGTTATCTACTTAAATTTGTTGAACAAAACGACTTACGTATTTTAAGCATGCTAACCTTTAGCCGGTAAGCAATTAAAAAAAAACGCAATATGTAGGCTACACGAGACGAGACGTCGAGTAACCAAAACAAATGCGTTAAACAAATTCGTACACGTTATTTATCAATTTAACTCTAGAATTAAAGGATATACAACGAGAAACAACGTTTGACAACCTTTAAAACAGTTTTATAACTATCTCAAAAATTGTCGCTCTGATGCAAACAACTGTGAGTTATCTACTTAAATTTGTTGAACAAAACGACTTACGTATTTGTAAGCATGCAACCTTTAGCCCGGTAAGCAAATACGACAATATGTAGGCACACGAGAACGGAGACGGCGAGCGTAACCAAAACAAATGCTGCTGAAACAAATCGTACACGTTATTACATCAATTTAACTCTAGAATGAAAGGATATACAACGAGAAACAACGTTTGACACCTTAAACAGTTTTAATAACTATCTCAAAAATTGTCGACCCACCTGATGCAAACAACTGCTGAGTTATCTACTCAAATTGCGTGAACAAAAGCGACTTACGGTATTTTAGATTGACAACCTTAGGCGCGTAAGCAAATTAAAATAAAAAACGCAATATGTAGGCTACACGAGAACGGAGACGCTCGAGTCGCCCAAAACAAATGCGTTAACAAATTCGTACACGTTATTATCAATTAACTCTAGAATTAAAGGAGTATACAACGAGAAAACACGTTGACAACCTTAAAC